>JAIUJM010000073.1:0-33243 GCA_026262225.1 Inosperma sp. D86
TAACAGACTTTTTTACATTTTTTACATGGGCCAACCTAGGCTCATGCATATAATTGGTAATTTACAGTAATTTACTAGGTAATTTACATGTAGGTAAAAAAGTGTATGGTTTTTTCCGCAACCCTAAACGACGATAACGGAATGGGAAAGTAGTCGACCACGTGCCAGTGGTCATTAATCATGGTCGAGACTCAACCCATGCCATTGCGGCTTGCCCGAGCATTTGCCATTATTGTGGTGGGCGTGCATGGGACGTGATTAGTCGGCCGGAGCCAGACAATAATTTGGTGATGGACGCAAGATGGATGACCCTACAGATCTGCTTGAGGCCACTGTATGCAGATAACTCACTACCAAAGGAATGCCATTTTGATGGAGTCGAATTTAACAGCTACTACGGGCGCTTCGTCTTAATGGAGTCTAGGGTTAAGCCCTTGATTACTTGCGTCATGATCTCGCATGCTCACCGTGAATTGAGTAAGGTCGCTCAGGCTCAAGTGGGGATAATTTAGATCGAACTTGAAGATAATCAATTCCAGGCTCGGGCTTGAAAACAGCCAACCATTGATAAAGTCGTGGGACTCGGCAAATCTTGGTTGCTTTTAAGGATCCAGGTTGAGGTGTACTATTTAATTGGCGGAAAATCTTTTTTAACCAGTAGCGTTTAACCAAGAATGTTAATCCATTTATTTTCAAGACTGGAACTCAACCTTGGACCCATGAGAGTATTAATTAAGGTTAAATATTTGAATAAGGAAATCTTTTGTTGGCATATTACTACTAGAATTGGACAACACGAGACACGGTCTGCTGTGTGGGTATCAAAAATTGCTGCCGGTATTACACGCTATAGAGGGTAGCAGAGTGATCTAGGCCATACAAGGTATCTTACATATCAGTCATTTCAGACGTAAAACAGAAAAAAAGCATAAGTCATTGAGAGTTAGCGTGGGTGTTGGGGAAAGGATAATGCGATCGAGGATGAAATGGAGCCGCCATTTGCTGTTGCAGACGGCGAGGGGAGAGCCTGCATTGGGATCGCAGGACGGATAAATCTTGGCTCGCGGGGACGAACTAGCCTCAACTGCGGTTGCCAGCTGCCCAAGGAAATATGGTGCATGCTCACGAGCACCAAGTCCTCAAGCTTAATATCATTTGGCCCGTCTCCGATTTGCCAATGTTGATCCGCGTCGTCTTCCATTGGCGTGCCCTTCCTCTCTTGAATGAAGCGCTGAACACACTTAGCGACATTCTTTGCGAGTTTGGCAAGAGTTATTGGTCCTGGTGGGTTTCGAAAATCCTTCGTCGGGATTTGTCGACTCCACTGTCGGTAACCTGGCCACTGAAGAAAAGATATGAATGAGGGTGCTTTTACCAAGTGTTGACCGAAGGCAACTCACTTCAAGTCTGATAGAGACACTTGGACCGCGACCTTCAAAGACGACTTGGTCACGATTGGCCAACTTCTTTGTCCGCGAATGCAAAGCATCCTTGAGCAAGATGCCACACCGCGTAGGGCCATCTGAGTAGAAATACAAGGGATGGTCTAGAAGGACCTCCTCCACATAACGTTTACGATCGCTTGTCGTATGTGGCTTGTACATTTGCTGTGGGATGAAAGGACCAGCGCCATCCATTGGAAGTTTGAATGCTTCGCGGAACAGGACCAATTGTTGCTTGTGTGTATATTTCTTCTCCGTCTAAACGTCCACGCATCAGCAGGGTTTTCATCAACATATTTTAAAAAGGAACATACATCATCGACATGGACATGGCTTGGAGGCTGGTTGTCAACGTTCGCAAGCTGCAGCTCTATGCTGGAGGCAGGAGAATGACTGAATGGCCTGTAGCTGTCAGCTGGCGAGCTGGGAGTAGAAAGAGCCGAGGAGGGATACAGAGGAGATAACGTAGAGTCCGACATGGTCGGAGACATCTGAGACGGTGAACCATTATTGTATGGACTGAGAGAGTTGTTACCCTGACAATAGTTGTTTAAGCCCGACATTGACGGAGCTGCGGCTCCAGAATGGCCGGCATTGGAGATATGGGACCATTCAGGTGGATACACGGACAACAGTCGTGGCTGCCCTGGCGCCGTATACGGGTTTGGCGAAGACCAGAATGAAACATATGGAGCATCGGATTGTCGTTCCTCGGGAGGAGCCTGTGTGGTGATTGTATATTCGGAGTCACTCTCATCGAAATCAAAATCAGCACGGGTCTAGAAGTGGATGATCAGATACTGTGCATACCCATTAATATGGTGAAGAAACATACATTGAAACTATTGTTGTATGACATTGGCTTCTGGATAGGGAAGTACTGTGCCCGGGTCTGTTGACTGAAGCAATGACCACTGTTAGGGGAGTTACGGAAGGCGGATGGAGAAAAGCTGAAGATTCGGTAAGGCAAGGGGTATTAAACGATTTTAATGAACTCACTCCTGGTTGGGTAATAAGTACGAAGTCATGGTATCTTGTGAGAAAAGCAGGGATTGAATCATAGGTGGGCGGGGCGAAGGCATTCAGAGTGTCATAGCATGGCTCGATACTTATACCAGTCTACTTGGGTGCCTTTTCCCGATGTTCAAGATGTGAAGTCCAATCGGGAAATCAGATGCAAGTCATATTTGGATCCATATAAACCGTGGGCTGTCTGGAATAAAGAATTCTGCCCAGCCTCCAGGTTAGGAAAATGCAAATGGAAACCCCTGTATTGATCTGGCATTCACGTTGAGCTCCCTTGCCTGTTTTTATGCCAAAAATGGAGGGTCTCTGACCCAATATTAGTTGAGCCTGTTCACGTTGACAGCATGCTGCGTAGGCTGAGAGGTATGCTGTAATTACGTCGGATAAACGGGCACAGCCTGAAAGAAGCTGCGGCAGTACTCACCCCGGAAGGAAATTGGTACAGGCCGACACAGCATAGCGGTGTTTTGGTTCAGAAACTGCTTGCCCGTGTTTAACTCGTGCAAAAGTAGACATTTGTTAAAATCTCGGATGTGTCTAGAAGATAGTCGCGGAAGACGGCTGTTATAGCTCCGATATTTGAGACATTAGACATTGCGCAAAACGGTGCTTGCAAAGAGAACCAACCAGTGCAGTATCTTTCAAACGAGCCTTGTTCTTGTGCAGGAATTTCCAGGCTGTGCGGCAGTAAATCTCCATTTGAACATCCTCATCACGTGCTGAAATTCAGTTCACACTGCAGTGCAATTATTTGACCACTATATGTCCGATTTTATGGAGCCTGTGTCCCACCAAATGCATGCTTACAATACTACCGAAGATGTGGAAATGACTCCTGGTCAATCACACGGAATTTTTACGCAGCAGGAATCGGGAACTCACGACCAAGACGTGGATGATCTTTTCGGTATCGATGATGTCGAACATGTAAGCCATTCTCGGTCTGTATCGCCTCTGCTATGCATCGGTCCACGACCTAAGCTTATCAATTTGGGAATATAGACCACCTGCATCGCCTACCACCTCGGGGCCTGAATCCGAGAGGGTTCCTTCCCCTGAAAGAGAGCGCCGTCGTGCGCTTGAATACGAAGAGGAAGATTTACCCCCGGAAATTGCGGTGGAGGTCAAGGAAGCTCAAGTGAAATTTCCGAACCTTCCTGTACCAAGGTCAACAGATGGAAATGTCAGTCTTGTTCTGCTCAAACAAGGCGGCGCTGATCGCACGTTTAGTGTTGGGTCATTCGTATGCCTAACTTTGTCAATGTAGACACAAAGCCATTCCATCCAGACACATACATTGGCCCGGAGCAAGAAGATGAAGATTTGCAAGGAGATAGTATTCGAGAAAAAAGTATGACAATTAAATTGAGAGTGGAGAACACTCTTCGGTGGCGTTGGGCAAGAGACGTGAGCGGCCAAGACGTAGATGGTTCCAATTTCACAAAGTCATTATCTAACAATTTATTCGTTATAGAAACGCGAATCAAACGCCCGTATTGTCCGATGGTCCGATGGGACTCTAAGCCTTCGGTTAGGCAAAGAATTCTTCGACATAATTCAGTCCATCGACTCTTCTGGCCGCATATCGCGTTCTACACTCGGAGGATCTCAGCAATCTCAACTCTCACAGGGAACACAAACAGGCGTCAAATCTGAAGGTCTGATCTACCTCGTCGCGCAGCATAAGCGCTCCCAGATCCTCCAAGCGGAGGCACTTATCACCGGTTACATGGCTTTGCGTCCAACTGGCATGCAGTCAGAGACGCATCGACTGCTCGTCAAGGCGGTCGGCCAGAAACACCACAAGGCCACACGGCTGCGGATGGTTCCGGAGCCGACTGTGGATCCTGAAAGACAGAAGATGGAGTTGATCAAGCAAAGCGCAAAGAAGTCGAAGTCCAGAAAGTCGGCTCAGGACGAGTATGGCTATCCAAAAAAGAGAAAGCGAGTGCCGAGATCCATGGATCGCGGAGATATATATACAGACGATGAAGAAGAACTCGGCATGTATGCCGGAGAGGAAGAAGATGAAGATGAGCGTGGTACAGGGTTATCGCCCCGTAAGCGGAAACGGAAAGTTGCTGAAATCAAAGGCGAAGATTATCAAGCAGATGACTTTGTTGTTCCCGACGAGTCGGATGATGATGGCGTCGGCAGTAGCCGCGGCAAAAAGAAAGCAAAGGTTGAAGCCGATGAAGATGATTTGGAGCGCATGGAGGCTAGATTAGAAAAACAAGTTGTTGCGGAGAGGAAAGGCCGTGGCGGCGATAGTGGAAAGGTGAAGAGAGAAGGCGATGAAGATGAGGAAACTGGTGAAGAGGAAGGTGGCATGGATGTGGAAAGCGAGGAGGAAGAAGAGTTGAAAGTGCGACGTGTTATGAGCAAACGCGCAGTCGTGGAAGAGGATGAGGATGAATAGTGTTATAATTGAGACATAAGGACATTACTGTAGCAGCAAAGAAATCATATACATCGTAGCAAAAACCTATTTGATCTTGGACATCTTTACTCGGCTTTTCAGAGTTCCATCTGCGCTCCACTCTTTCGCGGGCTTGACGCTATCCACGAATTTCTGACTCTCCACATTATCTTTCAGCAGATTCCTCATAGTCAATATTGCATGTTCTCGAAGATCTGTCAAAAATGCTCAGAGCCCCCTCCACTGCAACCAAATGTTCGACTCACAAGGATTCCTCTCGTCAATTACACACATGTTCATGACTACAGGTAAACCCCCTGCTTCCCTTGCTCGGTCTTGGACAGATTTCACGCCGTGGCACAGGACGCCTAAGAGGCGAACCAGATCACGTTTGAGGAAAGAAAAGCCGTCGGCTGGATCCAGATCACCCGTTGCTGTGGGCTGTACAGGTGTACCATCTCGGTTGACAGGTTTGCCAAAATTAATGCGAGGTAGGAAAACATCAAGTAAACTAAGGAGATCTTTAGGAATGATAAGCAGTCATCAGAGAAGCGTGAAAAAGTACACTTGCCTATCAAACTCTCTACCAACCCACTCTCCTGATATTTCTTGCGGTTAAAATACTTTTTCGCGTCAGCATAAGTATCGTATGTCGACTCTCCATTCTTGAGCCTTGTTTGTTGTTCCTCGGCTTCCAAACTTATCGTCACAATACACTGCGTCACTAATACAAGCGCCTCGCAAACTTTGGGAAGCATCATGCTAATCTGCTGAAGAGCCGATGACTTGTCTCTTGCGTTACCCAGTTCTGACAATGATTCAGAATCGGAAGATACCAAACTCGGTGAATCGTTCAAAGTTGCTTCATTTTTTCTGCTGGCCTTCATAGGCGTCATACCAAGGGATTTGTGTATGGCCCGTTGAGCGTAATCTGACAATATAAAAAATCGTTTTGCGAGGAAAGATGACAGAGTCTGATGTATTCCAAGGATGTCTGGGATTTGCATGTTGCAGCAATGCGGTTGGTTTGATAGAAGATATGAGTCAAGGAGTTTAAGAAGGGTTGTTTGGTATGGGGTGATGACTTCGCTCTGCCTGTGTATAGCTCAATGAAATTATGGAAAACCCTGAAGAAATTGTTACTAACATGAGGAATCTTTTGTACAGTCCAGGGAGTAACCCTGATTGGATGAAATCGGCGATGATCGCGTAGCTGTGAAACTGTGTTAAGAAAACACGATTTTCTATCGAGAACGTACTCACCCAACATCAAATGCTTTTGCACCATCAGTGCCTTGCTCTGCCTCATGCAGAATGACCATTTTATCTAGAATCCCAATGCATATCCGAATGCCAGCGTTAGTCTTGATCATGAGTTGCCTGCGTGGATTGGTAAAAAAATAATTATGAAACATAAATGTTCGGCACTGACTTTCTCGTAGTACTCTGGTGAACACAGTTCAACACAAATACCAACGTCGTTAACAATGTTTTGTTGTCGTTAACCGTTAGTAGGCGGCTATAGACAGGCTTCTAAGTGGCTGCTCAGATAATATGGAAGCTGGGATGGACGCACGCCAGGACAGCCTCCTCTTCGGGAAGGTTCATGTATAATTCCCATAAAGTCTGCACAAGGCCGTCATTGGATGTAACCGTATTCGATAGTACTTGAGCTAGAATACGAGCTGTGTCTACTGCTGTAAATTGTTCAGAGTCGTAACTGGTCATAAGATGTAAATAACCCAACCTCCATCGCTTTGCAGTACAGTCCACGAGGTGTAGTGATGGAGCAAACGTCGAATATCAGGTTCATTCTCACTGTATAATACCGTTAAGAAAAGTTGTCAAGTGACCAAGGAAACTAACCCACAAGGCTCTCAGTTGGTTGTCGGGTACCTCAGCAACGAGATTTCTCGTAAATTTTGCCAACGCCATACAGAATAAACGCAAGGCAGCGGTATATTCCTCTTTATTACGACGCTGGATGTGCACTCGACTTCCAGAAATTTCATCATCATGAGAATTGGAGACGTGTGCCTGAACAAGTTCATGCCACAGCTGTCGAACGCTGGCCCAGAATTTGGGATCATGGCCTGCCTCTTCCCTTTATCGCAATCTCAATCAGTAAGCCTTTGAAGTTGAGAAGCTATGAATATACCTTGCTGCGAGGTTTTGAGCAAAGTGTTGAGCGGTATAGTCAAGAACAGCTGTGAGTTGTTGAACTTTACGGATGTCCTTGATGTCAAATTGTGCACAATGTTGTTTAAGAATACGAGAGTTGGGTGACTTTGTTGGTGCAATCATCGGAGAAATAATTGTGTAATACGATACGAATGTTGAGGGAAAGACCTCGCCAATGAGGCGGGCCTTGTCCACTCCAGGCTGGTACGGAGAATCGAGATCATCAGAGCCAATTCCGTGACAGTCACTACTCAGTATACCACCACCACATGGAACAGAAAATCAATATTTCTCTCGAGAAGCATCTCCTCGACAGTTTGAAAGCAATTTTCCATCTTCTACCTGAGTACCTCAAACAGGAGCTCAAAATATACGTTTCAGACCCTCGCGCTACCCTCATTCCGTACAATGTCCTCTCAAAAATCTCTGCCTGGTCAAGAAGTGAAGATGGGCGCAGAATACTGAAGGAAAATGTATTGGATCCGAATTCGTATTCAATGTTAGCCCTACTCGCTGGTACAATGACTTCTCCAGAACGCAAGTTCGGAGACTACGTCCCCCCCAAGGATCCCCAAGATGTCGAAGCAGAACGTGCACGAGAAAGAAAGGCCATCACCGCCCTTGCTAATGGCGTACTCAGCGTAGTAGGAGTTGGTGTTGGAGCATACTGGGCTTCCAGCACCACTGGGTGGAGGAACGAATGGGTATGTCCACCTAACCTTCGATGCAACTTTGCTGACAGTCAATAAGCGTGTCCTTTTCGCACTGTTCGCGGCAACTATTGTCGCCATCTCCGAGGCAGGGTTGTTTGTCATATGGCAATGGAGAAAATCGACATCTACCTCATTAATCAAACACAGATTAATTGGCCAACATAAAAAGGTCGATCCTCCCGTAGAAGCACCGGAAACCTCAAAAATAGATGAACACGTCGAATCAAAAACGACCTTACACAAGAGAAAATGACTTATGTCGCACAAGAAAGCGGCCCATTTAGCAAACGACACCCAATCCCTTCATCGGAAGTCCCAGTGCCATATACCACCGAGTCAACCTGCAAAGTTCAACGTAACTCATTTTGTCCCCTCGTTGAGGGTTGCGTGAACCAGACTGGTGACATCTAAGGTCGGTTTAACTGAAATATAAACAAATTCCGAGATGCACTCACCATTTCAGTCATATTGGAGCATCTGGGTCCTTTACTCATTCAGTTGATACCGTTGACCCATTGTCCGCAAGAAACAAGGAAACTTATCACCCGCTGGCTTGTTGTTCTGTCTTTGCCTGAGTGTTATTTGTAACTTGTGGACGGCTTGTATTAGGTCTAATTAATGCATTAAGTATATATCACACCAAGATGAGACCTTCAATGAGAATTTTGTTGTGTTACTTATGTAAGCATCAGCAGCCATTAACCTTTGGGAGTCATACCAATAGACGCCTTGTTCTTGTTCGCTCATGTCATGAAACGTGGCTACCACATAAGAATCGTGTTAAATCCGGAATCAAGGAACGCTTCAAGTAAATCGGATTTCATACCCGCTTCACTTTTCCAACCATTACCAAATCATTCACCAAAATCCTACATTCGGCGAAACACACTCACGAGACCTTTGGACGACTATAGATTGGGTCCAATCAGCATCGACTGGGTAGATTTCGATTCCATGGGTTCTATGTTGTATTCTTCGAGCACGAAGGAGAAACGCACAGGAAGAGGTATGTCCTCGTTTCATTAACAGCAGTCTCAATGTTGTGAATTATATGTTAAGGACCGTCAGAGGCCACTTTTATTTCACACCCAAGAAGCAAGTCAGGTTCGACCACCTTACCAGAGGGCGTAGTCCATGTCTTCCGTAATGGGGTGACAAAGCCGTCGCCAGAAGAATTAGAGGAGAAAACAGCAAAACTAGATCTGGAGAGTTTGGACGACGAAGCTGACGGAATTATGCTTGGTGTACTTGCTGTGCCTTCATGGATGACACCTTCAGATTTTCTTTCTTTCGTGGCACCTGCTGTGGAGGGCCTCGGCCATTTGCGCATTATCAGGTAAGCCCTGTCGTCGTTTGTTCTGCTACGATCAGTCAACTAGAATGTGTTCCTTTGATAGAGATTTTGCTCCTAATCGTTCCATGGTCATAATCAAATTTCTCAGTCCTGCAGCCGCCGCAGAGTTTGCTGAGGAATACAACGGAAAGCCCTTCAATTCCATGGAAGTAGGTTTTCCTTGTTAGGGTTGCAATGACATCTACATTGACATGATAAACGTCTCTTAGCCTGAAATATGCCACGTAGTGCATGTCCTTTCAGTAGTCATCGACGTTGAAGACGCATTTTCACAAAGTTTGTCTCGACGGAGGAACTCTCTAAGTAATGTATATGAGCTCCCAACTTGCCCAGTTTGCCTGGAAAGAATGGATTCAGCAGTAACAGGACTAATAACAGTTCCTTGTTCACATACTTTCCATTGCATGTGTTTACGTAAATGGGGAGATAGCCGGTAAGTTTTCCCTTCCAGTTGGGATTTAGGCATATCTCAACGTGCTTGCAGGTGTCCGGTCTGCCGGTACTCTCAAACTCTTCTTTCCTCTCACCGGAGTACATCCTCTTCGCCTCGTTCTATTCCCTTTGCCGACCCCACAGCCCCTGGGCATTCATCGTGTTCTTCATGCCAATCAACTACCAACTTATGGATTTGTCTTATCTGCGGAAACGTTGGCTGCGGTAGGTATGGTCAGGCGCATGCTCATGCCCATTACCAAGCCACCACACACCTGTATGCCCTCGAGCTTGAAACTCAACGCGTCTGGGATTATGCAGGCGATGGATATGTCCACCGACTTATCCAGAATAAAGCCGATGGGAAACTCGTGGAGCTTCCTAGTGCAGCATCCTCTGTACCAGGAGGAGTGAGGGAGGAAGCTGGAAGGCTAGGGCCGAGTCAGGCGGATGCACTTAGTGCCGAGAAAATCGAAGCCATAGGAATTGAGTATTCCTATCTGTTAACGAGTCAGCTAGACTCGCAAAGAGAGTATTATGAGGAACAAATGGCTGAGTTGAGGACCCAGTTAAAGGAACTGAAGGGCCTCGTGGAAAACTTGGGAGAGGATTTCCACAAAGAGAAGGCGGAGAGTCGAGAAGAGCAGAGAAGGATTCAGCAGGAGTCCGACCGAAAACTTTCATCTGTGCTCAAGGAGAAATCGAAAGTCGAAGCCCGTGCTGATAAGCTAACCGACCTTTCCAGGAAGTTGGGGAAGGAACTGGCAGAAGAGAAGGCTGTAAGCGAAGGATTGATGACGAACCTTTCCAGGATGAAAGAGAAGTCAGCCTTGGATGACCAAAAAATCAAGGAGCTTGAGGATCAGGTGAGAGATGTGATGTTTTTCCTTGATGCACAGCAGAAGATTGCATCTGGATCTGGTATCGAATCCGAGGCTGCTGGTGGATCCATTGAACTCGTCTCTGCACCTCAGCAGACGACAAGACCGAATGGCAAGAAGAAGAAATCTAACAAGGGATAAGTCAAGCTCGACTTTGAACCATGAACCTCCGTTGGGCTGACGTGCACTTTCGTCTGGTTGTTCAATGCCCTTCTTTGCTGATCTGTATACTAACTTGAAGAGCATAAAGGACAATGAGAGAGTTGAAATGGCAATAGTATTAATCGATCGATGTGATCTGACCATCGATATGATCGACAACGTGGTTACGGACACGAACAAAAGAGAATCTTGTTATCCTTTATACTTGTAGGACAGAACCTCAAGTAGAATATGTGTAATGTATAGGGTTAGAAGATATTCTATGGTTCGAGAAGTAGAGTTCTCCGGAGCTAGCGTTATGTCTAGTATACAGAAGTCGTACTAAATATCGCTGGACACGGATACGGGTAGTATTGAGGCAAGGTGATAAATTAAAAGGGAGTCCAATAGTAGAGACAGACAGTTGTAAAGAGTGACATGAAAAAGATACGAGGGCAACGCAACGTTTTACACGGGGATAAGGAACGACGGGAAGATGTAGCCAGTCAATGTTTCCGGGCCTCTAGCAGTGCCAATCGGACTGAAGGTTGCAGAATCATTAGTCAGAATCATCACATGCGGCCATAGAAACATCTACGAACCGTAGGAGTTTGGGCAGACGAAACATATAGGTATGGAGATGCGCCAAGACATTGAGCTAATGTCACAAGTGAATATCCACGACCGCGAAGCTCTTGAACGGCATATGGAAGCACATCATAACTAAGGGCCAATTGTCAGAAGTTTCTGGGATAGAGTGGCTTTTGAAACGTACACAGTTGAAGCTGTAATTGGAGATTGGATCAGAACATTTCCTAAGTCGAGGGAGCAAAAAACACCTACCATGCGTCTCATGGTTGAGCGGCAAGGCGGTGTTCGGATGTCTGGTGACAAGGTCGTGGTATAAGGCCTTCGATTCATTGGCGGTGGCACCCATGGAATCACGAGAGCTAGTAAGATTGTTAATAAATGCCAATAAGCACTGATGGAACGGAACCCACTCAAAGTCCCACAGAGCTAAACCCTGATTACGCGTTGCAAAAGCACGGCGTACAAGATCATTGTATGCACCGTAAGCTAAACTCTGAGTAAGAACACTTGCAACCAAAACCGTGACGTGAGTACTGCACTTACGGGGACGGGTGAAGGCAGGATATGCACCCGTGATACGAACGATGGCCTCTGTTAATATTATCCAAAAGTCCAGTTAATTTAGAATCTGAGAAGTATAAAGACACGTACGTTCAACTCTCCACATTTCATCATGAACTGATGCAATTAAAGTGTCAGCAGGACGGAACAAATTCCAAATTGTACAAAACCCCTTACTTTGGTCCCATGTAAGTGTGGTTAAATTTTTGTGGAACCAAGTATGCGATGCTACTTGGTGTCCCCGGTTGTAAACGTACTTGACACGGTCGATGTTCTCTTGGGCATAAATGCAACCCACTATAAGGAGATGTCGTCATTTGACAGGATCATCTATCGACAATTTGCATACTGTTGTCTCCATCTGAAATGACAAGTCAGGATTTCGGTCCTAGAAGAAAGGGTACTCCACGACATACTTAAGAAGAAGGTCCCCAGTCCGCCATTGTCTCGCAAAATTCCGTCGATGGCGTAACTGAAAACCGGTCATGCTAACTATAAGAGTCGATGTTACCTCCTCCACTCACATATAATCGTACGGTCCATCATCCTACGTCCACCATGTCAGTTTCTCGGCGAAACAAAGAAACATGGACAATAGCTCACGAAAGTCAGGGCTACCGTGTTGGCCACGGTGCATTGAGTGATAATTTGAGCTAATTGCCTCCTTTCCAACTCCTGAACGTTATGCATGTCCGAAGACATTGCAGAAATGAGAACGGCAAAGCAGAAGGTGACTGACAGACTGGCCAACATCTTACAAAGTTACAAGGGTGAAAGGAAGAGAGCCGAAAGAATAAACTTCAAGTTATAACTTTCCAGCTTCAGGAGTTCCCATGTCTAAATGGAGATTTGGAAGCCAAGAAGTCGGGATTCGGTTGATCAAAAAGATTTTCAGTACAGGACATGTCAACAAGTGTCAACCCCACAATTGGAATTAATATTCGTTTAACGTACTATATCTAACCTCGTGAAACGTTGGCGAAGAACGTTGAACGCCCAATTGTCTTGCTAAAAATCATTAGCCACACCGGACTGAATGGCATTTGGAATGAAACCTGTGACACTGGAGACTGGAAATCCGAGGGCCTTTTTCGGACATCACCATTTTCGGTCAACAGCACACTTTACGTGACGGCCCGACTTTCAATTCAGTTAACCGTGCTGACTACTTTCCTCTTCCAATCGATTTGTTTATAGTGTTCGGTAAATTAAAGAACTGCCATTGAATGCTGTCCACATCTTCTCAGTTCATCTTTCATCGGTTAAGCTCTCAGCTCTCAGCGCCGAGTACCCACTCTTTATCTTGTATAGGCAGCACGTTTTATTTCGATCAATCCTGCATCAATCCAAAGATCATTGTCAAACAGATATCCACTCTTCGTCAGCCTTATTACATCCAATCCTCTGTTTCCGTAGCTTCTAAAATCTTGTTCTAGAACAGAATGATGTGATGTAAGTACACTCTCCTCGTGCTTTTAATGTTGGTCATTAGGTTGTCATGTACTTTCTAGTCTCTCAGGACAGACCTTATAAACAACTGATGACAGATCAGTAGTAAAAATATGTACTTTCATCCGTGTTCCATGTCGTATTGGTGTTCTTATAGTACTAAGTACTAGACTCTTACAAAAATTTGAGGGACCGGTGATAAGCTCAAGATAAGCTAAGAGAATATCTTGAGTCAAATGATTCAATGATGTAGAGGACGTTCCAGGACATTCCATTTAAAATTTGCATAAAAACCAACATATCACGAACATGCCAAGAGCCACTGGGGGTTAACCCAAGGTTGACCTAGTGTTGACCTACGAAATGGGGCTGCCGCCATGTGGTCCACACGTGGGCGGTCTTGGTACGGCCGCCGTCACGGTGAATATATTATATCAGATTCAGGGTTGGCACTTTCCTGGGTTTCGTCTATTTATTTCATGCATCTCTTTTGATCTTGTTGGAACATCTGACATCAACAGAAAAGCCATGAAAACAATTTGCGACTTTTCAATCGCTACTTTTTTAAAAAAATCAGTAGATTAGTATACCACAAGTAATCTAAGGCCTAAGACGCACAGATACCACCACTGGCAGTCTAACAAAATGATACAGAGACTGGCCAAACTTATTACGAGCCCTTAAAACTGGTGCACTAGTACTAATTAGATGTGCGCGGAGAACAAAGAAACAAAGGAAAATGCAGCTATGCGTATTTGGATGGTGTGCTGATTGCGCCGTTTGAGCCGTGTCATCCATTTACCTCACAACCTCACCAAAAACGAATTCAAATATTCTTCTGGAGGTCATTTCCTAAATTTTATTTTGCTAATGCATCTCGGGATCTGATGATGTTCAGACGGGGCTCAAAGTGGAAGCAGGACAATCGGCGCAGGAGGTATTAGTTATCAGTTTGAGGAATTCCCAGCCGACTCCTTGAAGTCTGGCTCCGACTCAAATTCGAGCCCGAGAGATAGACGTCCACCAACCAAGAAATTACCCCCAATTGCCAACAATGGGCACAGATACCAAAATTGGGAATACACCTGTCCATCAATTTGGAGCTAGCTATGGAATCGTTTGTACATGTCCCCATCAAAGAGTTCAAATTATACAATCCAAAAGTTTAGGGTAATATAGTATATATTCCAGGTATGTATACTGCCAGGACTCCTCCGTATAGTACCACATGTTTATCAAAGTCCCTCAAAGAAGGAAAGATCTTGGGCTGACAGTCCCCCATTCGGTCTGTGCGATTTTGTCGTCTTCTGTTCCCGAGGAAGCGATTGTGGTCGCGCAGGCACAGGCACTAGAGTCTTTACCGTGGATGAAGGGACCAATAGGTTTAGAGAGGGAGGAGGTGCCGGCTGCCAATTCTGCGGTGTCTTCTTACCAGCTGCAATCGCAGAAGAGGACGAGGAAGACCCCAACGAAGCCAACAGAGCTGCTTGCTGAGCTTGCATGCCCCCTCCTCGGTGGTCTAGATGGCCGGTGCTGTGCGACTTTGAGATAGAGCTGACCGGTGGTGGCGACAAAGCCTCTGGGAGAGGCGAAGGTGGAGAAAGCCAGCGTCCACGCGAACTTGCTGATTCCAAGAGGCTCAACGTTCGGGCGTGATCTGCCTTCTTCACATTTTTATTAGGTTGTATGGATAATGAAGGCAATAAATCCCTGTTACTATTTGAAGAGGACGACTTGGACATTTGAGTTATTTTCGATGGTAAAGGAGGGGGATGAAGGGTTGTTAACGCAGCTCCAAAGTCACCAAAGTTGTCGTTAGAGATATTCATCGGTAGTTGAGAAGGTGGAGTCAAAGTAGTCATAGGCAATTCATCAAAATCACTGGAAGACAAGGAATTGAATTGCGGGTTTGGTATGGGTGGTGAAGAGAGGAAATCTGAAAATTCATCATCTTCATCAATCTGATTCGAGGGGACAGATAACTGATGGATTAGGGGCTCATTAAGCGCCGGAAATATCCCAGTTGATGATTGACCCTTCGGTATTGTTGAAGGCTTGAGAACGGAAATAGGGGGGGTTGGCGTTAACTTGTTCGAACCTGCAGTGGTAGGTGGTGCTGTCGTGGGCTTCATGGCTACTAGAGGAGGGCGTAAGGCTCCAGGTTGTGATTTAGCATTTCTAGCCACACCATTCGCAGTAGATATCACAACATCGGTTAACGTCGTTGAATTTCCAGGAGGGTAAAGGGGAATAGCAGCTGAAGCATGTTTCGTAGGTTTTACTGATGATGGGCGTAGTGGGA
The DNA here is from genome assembly GCA_026262225.1 of Inosperma sp. D86. NCBI lineage: Eukaryota > Fungi > Basidiomycota > Agaricomycetes > Agaricales > Inocybaceae > Inosperma > Inosperma sp. D86. The sequence goes on from JAIUJM010000073.1 coordinate 15,493, forward strand.
GAACGGGGTTCGAGCCTGAAGTGTCAAGAAAGGAAAACAGATCGTCGTGGCCAGGAATAACAGGTTGGCTTGGCCGCTCGTCCGCAGGTAATGGTAATGGTGACAACTTCCGCGAAGGAGGAGGCGGGAGCGGGGGAGGCAGGGCCATTGGTAGCGGAGTGGGCTTAACCGGGGCGTTCAGGATGCCCATGTCTAGAATTCCCCCACTAGCGTCACCATTGCTGTTCGCTGTTGGAACCTCGGCCAGAAATTCGAAGTCATCAGACGTCAAAGTAAGCGAGTCTCTCGGCGGCGGTTTCGTTGAACGACCTGATATACGTCCAAGAAATCGTGATACAACGGATGGTGTTGGAACTTCCCCGTGAGTCTCGTGTAACGTTCCATCAATAGGAGATGGAGCAAATGATGGTAGCTGAGCATCAGGTGTTGGAATAGTAGCAGTGTCCGGAGGTGTTTTCAAGGTTGTCACTGAATCTGGCGCATTCGTTTCTTGGATTATAATAGGTTGAGAACTCGAACGTGATATTTGGCTCCTGGTAGAATTCTCCCCTTTCGTGGTTCCCGGAGAGGAGATTCGATTTGGCGTGTTACTGGCGCTCGACGCAGTCCTTCGTCCGAAAAATGCAAACAAACCACCAGACCTCCTTTTCTCATCGTCCGCTTGTGATTCCGCATCGTTAGCGGTTTCAACGATTTTCCAGCCGGCGGGTGTGACATCGTCCGGAGCAATAGTAGGTCTAGCCTTTATAGAAGCTTCCCATGATGTCGAACCCTTCGATGCCATGTACATGGCCATAGGACTCGACCGTGTTGACGAGAAGTTCCTTGTTAATTTGAGAGCTTCCGATAATTGTTTGGATGTGAATGTATTTTTGAACGGAACTTTAGGAGGCAGAACTAAGTCTTCCGGCGCTAGTCTTTGGAGGAAGGAAGAACTTTACCAGTAAACGATTGAGATATAAATTCCACGGAAAGGCAACTATATGCGAAACTCACTAGTCGAACTCTAAGTTTAAGTGAAAGTCATCACCAGTTTTGCTGGTGGTAGGTTCATCAGTCCACAAGTCCTTCGATAGTGTTTCCAGTTGCTGAAGTATTGATGTTAAAAATTCAGGTGGCTAGAGGAACATTATCAGACAATACAAAAGCATAAAAAAACAGAGGGACATGCAACATGACGATCCTGTGCCTCCTTCTCGCGCCTAGCAAGCTCCCAAGCATCTTCTTGTTCATCAGTTGATCCACAATCAGCTGAAGGGGGCTGCCGCCAGGCAGAGTCCCAAGCTGAAATATCCGCTGAAGGTACCGATGGAAATGCTGGCTTCGTTGGCGTCCAGTCATCTTTGTTACGGGCATCTTCTCCTGTTTCGAAAGAACCAAAACCATCAGGATCCTCCGATGCTGGGATAGATATATGTGGAGGGTTAGGTGCTGGTGAAGGTGTTCTCGACTTTGTCGTCCAGGTATCTCCTGTTTCAATACTTGGCTTAGCATCAAATGGAGGAGATATTCGGGAAACCGAAATTGAGCTTGTAGTCAAGGCGAGCGGGTCTTCGGACAATGTGGCTGGTTGCAACAAAGTAGGACGGGGTTCTCCTTCGTCCTTCAAGTCGAGGGATAAGTTCCCCAGTGAATCTGTACCCGAATCCTTTCCCAATGAAATCTTGTCAAAACTGGATGGTAGGGGATTCCATTCGGACGAAGTGTCCGTGTTACTCCATACAATAGCAGATGTTGAATCTGTCGAGCCCCATTCAGAGTGGGGCTCCTTTGGCCATGATGGTGTTGACAAGTCGTCTTCATGATCTGCGTGCAAGGCAGAGACGGATGGGGCTCCCCATGAAGGACTAGGTTCGGGAAGGGGAGATTTAGCAGAGTCAGCCCATGCATTTGCCCAAGGATTCTCCATAACGGTGGCCTTATTGCGTGGCTACCTTGAGCGTAAATGGTGCGTAGTTGGACAACATCGATGCAAGTTGCAATCTCTTAGTCCTGAGTACACTAAAATGGCAGCACGTGATCACGCTATGGAATTGCAGGAACCTTGCCATTGCTTCGGACTTCCCCACCAAACTATGGAACGCCCAGTGGATAACACCAGCACCCTCTTTAGGGCATCAAATGTCGTGATAACTGGTGGCAGCTTTAACCTCTATAGCTCCTCCAATAGCCGTCGTGGTGTGTCGTTATTCTGGTCCACAAAATGGATAACATTAAAAGCTGTGTAGGCCGTGACATAATTGCGGAGGCTTCGTCCCCAAAGGCTTTCTATGATTCCAACGAGCAGTATGAAACGCCAAAGACTTTCACCGATGACCAGGTTGCTGTGAAGAAAGCCATAGAAGCTTGGATATTTAAGAGGGGGGAAACTGAAACATCCCTCATGTGGCTCTATGGATCTGCCTGGTCTGGCAAGTCCAGTGTGGCGCGAAGCATCGCAGACCAGTTTGCACAAGAAGGGATTCTTCTCTCTTCATATTTTTTCTCTCGTACAGATCCCTCAAGGAATTCTGCCTCATCTTTTATCGCTACCATAGCGTACGGCATCATCCAGACTCTTTCCTCTGTCCAACCTCTGATGGAACTTGCGATGGAGAATGAACCTCTCATGTTCTCTCTATCTGTCAAAACACAGTTTGTCAAACTCGTCCTTGAACCCCTTTTGCAACTATACGAGCAATCGCCTCATCAGGTTCTCCCTTATTTGATCGTCATAGATGGCCTCGACGAGTGTATAAAAACACAGGACCAAGAGGCAGTATTCCACTCGTTGACCTCCGCTCTCGACAAATATGCTTTTCCTTGGAAGATTTTGATTAGTAGCAGGAACGATCAAACAATCCATGATCTGTTCTCCAAATGTTTATCGACTCGCATTTTGCTCCCGGATCTCACTAATGGTTTCCAACTCCCCTTAAAGGTTGGATTGCGTCGACCCGAAGAGGACAAGCCAAAAACGGTTAAACCCCAACAATGTGGTTTACGTATGTTGTCCATAGGTATATATTTTTTTGCCACTGGTTAGGCCCATCGTATGATGAATTTCCAGATGGAGGAGGGATTAGAGGCTTGTCATCATTACTCATACTCCAAGAAATACTTTATCGAATTAAATCAACACAAGGCCTAAACGAGGTTCCGAAACCATACGAATATTTTGATGTAGCCGGTGGTTCAGGTACTGGCGGGTAAATGTGCACTTTGTCAACATTCCATGGCTTACATTTGAAACCGCAGACTCCTCGTTTTGATGTTGTTTCGTCTACGGATGACTATCGAAACTGCCATCATATCCTACGTCAAGTTCGCAAAATATGTTTTTTCCGAGAAGAAGGCAAAAGGCAAAGAGGGAGCCTTCAAGTCAACTCGATTGGAGCAGGCCATTGTCAACATGATAATGGAGCAGGAGAAGATTGACGAGGACAAGGCACGACATCTACCTCTTTTCGACCAGACTGGGCCAAGGTGGTCAGTACTAGATACCTCAGTCCCTTGTCATCTCAGTAATCAATGATCTGCATAGCTTTGTCTGTGCTACGCCCTTACAGCATATTGCATTTCCCACCATCTTTCGCACATGGGTGAATTCAAGATGGCCAGCTCAGAATTGCACCATCGTAGAAGTAGCGCGAGCAACATCTGCTTCGCCTTTTTTCTTTAAAGGTGTCGAGATCGGCGACGATGACGTGAAGCAAACCTTCATCAATGCAGGTTTGAATTGCAACAACCCAGTCAAATACGTTCTTGAGGAAGCAAAATTCTTGCCTCCAGTTTCATCGACATCTTGTATCGTTTCCCTTGGGTCTGGGAAGGGGAATGTCATTGCACTGGACAAGAAAGATTCATTAAAGGACTTGGTCCCCGTTCTCCAGAAAATTGCAGAAGACTGTGAGGAGACTGGAGAAGAAGTGGCGCGACAGTTCATCAAGGAACCTGACTTCTACTTCCGCCTGAATGTGGACCGTGGTCTCCAAAATGTTTCTATGGCGGAATGGGACAAGTTAGGACAGGTCAAGACCCACACTGATCAGTATTTGAAAAGGTTTGAAGTGTCTACAAGGATAAACAGAATTGTTGAGCACCTCATATCGGAAAGATTGCGACCAGGATCATAACGCTCTTCAATTTCTTTTCCCACATGAATAGAACGAAATCAAGTGTCAGGATGAATGTCATTACCACGGCTTGGCATCTGTCCATTGTCTCTCCGACGATCGACCCTCAATCTTCATGCAATGCCACCTCCCATTCCAATTCTTAAATCCTGTTTCTGCAACCGCAAGGCCTAAGTTAACGTGCCAAGAACGCCGATGAATATTTAATGTCGCTGAGTGGTCAGCGAAGTATAACATCATATTTTATGAAATAAATCTTGGTGTGTATAGATGAAATGATTTAGTACGAGAGGTTAAGAATCGAAACTCTTGTTTCAATTTGAATTCTGTAGCTGTCTTTATCAATGTGGCTATGACAATGCTGCATTCACGTGACTTGACGGAGATCCTTTGTTGGCCTTGGACCTCGCTTGACTTGACCTTGGGCAAGTTGACCTCAGTCATCATATTTGCTGTTGCCTTACTTTGCTTGTGTTTTCGACCTTGAAGACGTAGACGTCGTAATGCAAGGTCCAGCCGCTGACCGACATATCCTTGACTGGGATGAAACAGACGTGCACAGTTGGCTGTCAGGCCTTGGTTATCCTGAATATGAACCTCAGATTCGAGGTATACCGTTTCCAAAAATTCTAATCCACACTTAGTTCAATACCCATTTTTTAATTTAGAACACAAGATTCAAGGAGATTCTCTCTGCGAATTAGACTCAGAGGGGTTGAGGATCCTCGGTATCAACTCAATTGGACGAAGACTGGCGATATTGAAATCGATATACCAAGTTAAGCTGGCCCATAATGTGACAATCGATGAAGCACACTACATTCCTCCATGTTCGTCTATAGTTATGTACAGCGTCGGCGATTATTGACGGATTGCTTAATTAGCAGCGGAGCGCGCTGAGAATGTGAGCATCGAGAAGCTGCATTCCATAATCAAGGATCAAGGTATGATTGTCTATATCTAAATTCGATTTATGAAGTTTTGAAAACTGCTCTAGCACAACGGCTGCGTACTTTGGAAGACGACAACCAGAGCTTGAACAGCACACTACAGTCCTTTATTGAGGAATTCAGTCAACTTCGATCATCATTATCACAGCAGGTGAGGAGCAAGATTGTGTAAAATGAGACCTCTCTTTCTTACTTGGTTAAATCTAGCAGGATGAATCATCACTACGCAGACAACCATCGTTTAAGTGGGATCAATTCGTCAAGCCGCAGAAGTCTCCAACCAAACCCGATACTACTGAATCACCGTATGGATCCCCTCAGCGAGCAGAGCACGATGTTTCAGGATATAACCGTATGCCCGGTCCTTCCACTTACCACTCATCCTCGTCCGCAGAGAAGACGCGAAATACTCAAGAAGCTCCCACTCCAGCGAAACCTGGGAGGCAAGAAAGCTCAGATAATCTCAAAAGCTTTAAAGTCAGCCTGGAGGATCCCACTTGGAAAGTCCTTCCTGCTGCCCTCAAAAAGTATCGTATTCACAATGATACTTGGCAAAATTACGCCATGTTCATTTGCTATGGCCCTTCCGGTGAGTTGAAACGGTAAAATATCGGTTCCGTGTCTAAGAATTTGTTGCAGGCAACCGCATAGAACGGTGTCTGAGCTATGACGAAAAGCCGCTTCTCCTTTTTCAGAAGCTGAAGGATGCTAAAAAGAACCCGGTTTTCATGCTCAAGCACATCAAAGATATTCGTTCTCCCATTGCCGTTGCACAACAAAAACATGCCGCCAGAAAAGCATCATCCGTAATATCACAAGATACAACAGTTACCGCTGCGACGCAGGGGCATTCGCGGGTAGGTTCGACATCGCGCACAGGTCACCGGCCACCGAAGCTGGAAGTTCATGATTTGTCGGCTACAACCCCAACATTAGCAACTGGATCGAGTCCTCAGCCTGGTTGGCCGGAAAACAATGCAAGTTCACCGGTCACCGAGGCATCACGGAGTGACGACAACCACACGATAGCAATGCAAAGCGCTCATCTTTCCGTGTCAACGAGTACTTCGACACTTGTAGCCCAGAGTCCGACTCCAAGTAGTACGGGACAAGAAACTCCACGTTTGAGAACTGATGTAGACAACTTTGAGGGAGCTAATGGAGGAAATAGCGCCCGAGAAATACCAGCAAATAACAATGGCGTTTCTTATGCTGTCGCAATCTATCCTTACATGGCGGAACAAGAAGACGAATTCGATGTAGTGGTGTATGTTTTCTCTTTTCTTCAAATGTTGCAGTTTTTCATATAGAAATTAGGGGGGATACGTTCATCATTCTATCTCGTGCTCGAGGTTGGTGGGTGGTCCAACGAGATCCGACGGGCTCCGGTGTTGTCGACTCGGACGCAGCGAAGCAAGGCTGGGTTCCTGCAGGGTGTCTTCTGGAAACGAAAGTTCCAGTTGCTTCTGCTATTGCCGAGGCCACTGCAGCAAAGAGGAGCTCCACAGACACGCCAGGCACACCTGCGTCAAAGACGCCTATTCTCCCACTGAGCATCATTTCAACGAGTTTCCCAGGCATTGCATTGATGGATTATACGAAGAAAGGCGAGGAAGAGCTTGACCTGATGAAGGATGATTTGTTACGGGTGTTCAAGCGGTATAACCATTGGTCATACGTACGTATACAGCAGCATTTTTTCGCAAGACTGGACTTGATCTAAGATATATATTGTAGGCTGTCAAAGAGGTAGGCGGAGATCGTGGATGGGTACCGGTTAGTTTATTTCTTATTTCAGCATGAAGATGACGCTGATCAGTCCTCAGTCGTGGTTTATCGGAAGAGTCTCCGCAACAGGGATCACTCCAGCTACCCCTAATTCCAGCTTTGCTCCTGGTGCTTCTGTCAATCTGGATGACCACAACCAATCCCAAGTATCCCCAATGTCTTCTGCTTTTCCCCCGCTGCAATCTCGCTCAACTGCGACTATGGTTGTCTAATTCTTCTTCACTTTCTGAGTTCTTTACTCTACAGTGCCTGTCGCTTTCAATATCATCTGGGGAACTGATTAATTTGCAAATTCATGAATACCTGTATTGTACACATATCCATTTGACTATATATATCTATCATTGTTTTCCATTTGCATTCATCCCAGATTGCGCTTTGGTCACTGCAGCCTACTTGGGGTAGCTTTCTTGACCTTAATGCCTTTTCAATTTTCATGCCTCATTGACTGAGTTAAAATTTTTTGTGGTCTTGATGTCCTATCATCATTGAAGGTTCCTTCGTTGTCTGTATCTGGTATCCAATATTGCAATCATCACAAATTCATATTTTATCTCTGCTCTGCTTTGAGAATTTATTGAATTTGTAGACCATGTAAGTTCGCTGTCGTTACCTCGCGAAGACCAGAATTTGTGGATTCAATCCGGTGTGTAGACGAAGTCATACTTTGAGATGAATAGACTACCAAATCAAAACTTTTTATCGATACAAACAGTAATGTAAGAGTATTTACAAATCTATTTTCTAGCCAGTCCAGTTTTGGCAGAAAAAATTACAATCAAAGGAGGAAACAAAGCACTTTGTGCCAAAAGAAACCCAAAAGCCCAATATCAGGGACGCGTTGGCCACCATTTGTGGTGCTTTTCTTCCCGAAGTCGATGGTCACCATCGTCTATGGATGATATTATTCTTCGAAAGTGGGTGATTAGGAAACGTCTACTTACTTGGTTCAACTGGAGGGCGGCGGTGATCTATTGATTAAAAACCAATTTTCGATCAATCACAGAACTACGGAAAACAAATCAACGGCGTACGTTTGTCCCTTTTGTCCCGACTTTTGTGGAAAAAGTGACGGTGGCTATCGTGTTCATGACCTGAAATTCCAATTAGTGGTGCAAGTATAGCGCACGGCAAGAATAATTTACGAGGAGCGTTATAGTAGCCTTGGGACTGAGAAGGGCCAGAATATGGTGGCGGCGGACCTGGGATTGAAGGTGGTGGCGGCGGCGGAGCAGGAAGAGGAAGAAAGCGATTGGGGGGTGGATCTTGGATACGAACATCTTGGTTCGGAGTTGGATACGTGATTTGTCTGTGAGGATGATTTGGCTGCTCGACCCCATTGATGGTCTGAATTTGGCGCCCATCTGGAAGAGTACGAGTTATGTATTCAGTTCCCTAAAGAAGATAGTGAGAAATAGTCCAAGTGACTGATGAAAGCACTTACATCGGCATCTACCCGCCTACGGATAGACTGTGTGACACCATTAATGGTTGTACTCGAATAGCTGTCAGAAATCCAACGACGTCGACCATTATCACCAAAAGTGGAGGAGGAGGAGGAGGAGGAAGTTATCATGGGGAAGGTTGGCATGCGTGACATAGGTCCAAACGGAGGGAAGCCTCTCCTTCCGAAGGAATTCCCGTCAAGTTCATCCATGATGGCTTCTATGTCGGCCTGCATACGGTCAAAAGGAGTCGGCTCAAAAGATCGGTTGAAAAAAGGATGTCGATGACGAGAGGACCTTGCAAAAGGTGTGTCCGCAAAGATTTCTTCGAACAGAGTGAAGGGATCGGTGAAATGGAAGGAGTGGAAGGACGGTCCGTGCGAGACGAATGGATCCGGGAATGTGTGGCTGCGGGTTGGCCATGGACCATAATGGGACCCGTGTTGTGCAGTGGTTGACCAGTGTGGCGATGGAAGTTCTTCTGGAGGGGGCCACACCCCATGCCTATCATATTCCTTTCGCATGATAAGTCACAAGAAATAAATGAGGATGGTGAAATGATTCACCCTTCGTTTACTTGGGTCGTTCAGAATCTCATATGCATTATTAACCTACAAGGCTCCAACTGTCTGGCCGTCATTCTAAGAAGTGGATACTGCATACCTTCCTAAATTGTTCCTCTGAAGAAGCCTTCTCTTCGGATGTCGCGCCAGGAGGAAGACGATCAGGGTGGGTTAAGAGAGCCTTTTTCTTGTAGGCTCTGCGGACTACAAGTCGTCATTATGGCGATAAACATGGGCGGTTGAGTCAGGACCAAGTCAAACGCTTACTTTGCTCTGGTGTTGCATCGCTAGCGATACCAAGTTCTTCATATAAGGCAGAAGACATACTGAAAATGAAGAAGAATTGCAGACAGACAACGAGTACAAGGGCAAGTCAATGGAGCTGCCTTTTTAGCGAAAGTTCTGGAGTATAGCACATCTCACAGCCACGTGAGCTTTTCGCACTGCCATTTTTAGCAATGGCAAGCATCCAGACTTAAGTTCTGGCCATGTTACTGCAGGAGACCATCCTTTGTTCGACTTACAACTCGTCCTCAGCATCACCAGGTCTTATTGCTATCCATGATATTCAAACTGGAGCTACATTAGCTTCCTTCAAGCAAACCAGTGCAAGGTCACACTCTGTGGCTGTATTAGAATCCAGATTTTCTCAAGGAGGCTTCATCCTCGCATCGCAGCAGGACAAATCTATTATGAATATGTATGACTTCCAAAAGGTTCATCCAATTATTTTACACCCTCCAGAATAGCGTTCTTGACCCAAATACACAGGATCAAGTCAACATGAAAATTGTATTGCCTGAGAAACTCTCATGTATTGCCCTTGATAAGCAAGGCATATTCTGTGCTGGAGGAACTTCGGCAGGAAAAATTTACTTATGGGAGGTAGTACTCTATTATTGCATTTCCGTCACCCGAGAATAACCCAAAATCTAGACTTCGTCCGGAATCTTATACAACGCTTGGGACGCACATTACCGACAGGTAAATGTGTTGCGTTTCACAAATGACGGTTCTGCATTGGTTTCTGGTAGTGATGATTCCAGCGTGAACGTTTGGTCCGTATCTAGGTCAATAATGGCCTTACAATTCCTTCGGTTTTTTGCTCATCATCTTCGGCGGGTAGACTGGTGGACGACGAAATGCAGAACGAACATGCGCTGCCTTATTGCACATTTTCCGACCACACTCTGCCAGTAACAGACATTGTATGCGGTAGCATCGGTCATTTCCCTTCATGTCGAATATTGACTTCATCTTTGGACCATTCAGTCAAGGTTTGACATTTCATCGCACTGAACTGCATCTCATAGTCTGAAAACCGCACAAGCTGTGGGACCTGTCATCCCGGTCACTTCTAACTACTTTCCAGTTTCCTCGGGCAATTTCCCTCATCGCATGGGACGTCGCAGAACGATTCTTCTTTGCCGCTTCCTCTGAAGGATCAATACATCAAGTTAACCTATTTCGCGAAAAACAATCAACTTTTGGTCCCTCAACTGAAGCAGTCGGAGGTGCTGGTGTAACCGATGTCATCCGCGTCGAAAATGAATCTAGTCGCGAAGAAAAGAACAAACGGTTGATTTCAGTTGGGTATGCATATGTCTATTTGTGCGAGGTGATCTCTTGTCTTGACGTTGTATGCAGACAAGCCGTGGCGAGCATCGGCATATCGCTCTCATCAAGCATTCTCTTAGTTGGTACATCCGAGGGCCTAATTCACCTATACGACATTCCGTCACATCAGCTACTGCGGTCAATATCAACACACAAAGGAATGTCGATTTCGTATATTCAAACTATCGTAAAACCTCCGGACCTGGTAGGACACGTTAGTTTGGAAATAAAGGCTGGGACAGACGCCAAAGATGTTATTCCAGTAAAACCCGTAGCATCATTTCAGAGAATTCGAGACTCAAAAGCGCGAGATGCTCATGAGGTGACACTTATTTGGCCCCATTTTAAGGTATTGTTCCCAACCAAACCATTTCGCCCTTATATTTTCTAACCTTAAATCAGAACTGTAAAAACGTCATCACGGATTATAGCCGTGAAGAACTTCTTAACGATCAAGCATTTTTCGTTGGGCCTCATGCGAGTGAACGAGTTAGCGGAACCAATCCAATGTCACTCAAGTCTAGAGTCGCAGAGCTTGAGGCTGAAGTTCAAAATCTTCATGAACAGCTGGTGAAGGCGAAAGGCATTAATGATTCGATGTGGGATGTCTTGGTTCAAAAATGCATGCCGAGTAGGCCATCAGAGGGGAGAAAAGATGTGAAGGATGGTGAAGATGGTGAAGATGATCAACGAACGAGAAAAAGAGGAAGGACGTGATGTTTAACAGTTTATGGGCTACTTGTGAATCATGATTAGTGCATTAAGTTATAGCATCCGGCCCGCCTGGTCCGTGCATTGATCAATTGACGTTTGAGCGTGTCCACCCCGATCTTCTTTTTCAACGCGTCTCATAATGGTTAGCCAAACAGTTTTCCCCATGAATGTAAGAAAGTTGACACTCTCTCTAGTCTGCTTATCCAGCATATCTCATGGGTAGCCTTTGCATCGTCGGCGGGATCGCTGGCTTTGCGAGAACACGATCTATCCCATCAATAGCTGCAGGTGTTGGGTATGTTATTGATACTCTCCTCGAAGTCCTATGTATTTGATGACCTAATGTACTGAAGTGTTGGTCTGATTTACCTCTGGGGAGCGGATAGTATACGCAAGGGTACTCCCAATGGCCTTGAGGCAGCTCTAGGTGGGCCACATGTTTGAATATCACTTTTCCTTGAGAATTAAGCGCACATCAATAGGTGCTTCCACTCTACTATTCCTTTCTTCGCTTCCACGAGTAACAAAGGGACCTCTCCCTGTTACCCTGGCACTGACATCTGCCGCCGCTGGGTTCTATTACGGGAGAACGGTATACAAGCTCAGAAGCCATTGATTCCGTGCCGTCCAGTCCAGTTGTTTCCATTCGTGTATTGCTTATGCTTGACATTGAAATATCAAAAATGACACTTTTTCTTACAATGCTGTTCCTTGATCGCCAAACAGGTAACCATCATGTTTTTCTTCGGGTACTTATCGCTATAAACCTATTAAATAGACTTCCAATCAGGAAATAGGGAACACACCAAAGGTTTCGGAGGAAAAAAAAAAGAGGGGACTCCGCGTGAGTATGCAATACTCGATCAAGCTCCACAGCTGAAAGACTTGGCCGTGATTTCACTGATCTGTTCACCACTACGTAGTACTACCACACGAAGCGAACTCTCACCAAATAATAGAGGGTCCGAGGAGAATGAGCTCTCAGCTCAAGCGCTCATGAGTCTATTCATTCAACAAATCAGGACGAAAAGGTCACGCTCCAGATCCGGTTTGACGGGTCTCAGCATTTGCACATAATAAACGGGATGGAGTTATGTTTTGCAGTGCCTTTTGCAGTGCTTTTGCTCCACAAACCTCTTCAGTAAATCTGAATTGCAATCATCGAGTCAACTGACATTGTACTTTGGGCCAAGGGTGAGCTATTATATTATCAAATTTAAGTAAAACCAACCCTACCCCAGAAACGGCAACAAAAATGAGATGAACAAGATGTAGAAGAAGGGGGTTCTGGGTGCTGTAAAACAACCCAAATCTGTCATCGTTTGTGGGGACAAACTGTTAGGAGCGCAAGGCAACTGGCTCACTGTGAAATGCATGATGCGGGAACTCCGGTAACATGTGTACATACCCTGGTCAGATCTCGCCAATCAGGCTTGGAATTTCAGATTGACCTTTGTAGACAGCTTGTGTGGGATCTGAGCAGACCATAGTTGGGGAAATTTTTTGATAGCAGAACAATAGCAGAAAGGTCCACGTTCCGTTAACGTTGATGTTTCGACTGATAAGACTATGATAGCCAACTTTATTTGAACACATCGACACCGTGACTTTCGGAAACCATGCATCTAGTGTCAAAAACACCTTGCTAGTAAGCTAAAGTAATGGATGTACAGGTGCTAGATGAATAATAATCACGAACAAAATGACAATAATCTGATAGGAGATTGCAACGACACGACAAATATATAGGGAATATGCGGCTGATGAACAACAAGTGCGAGTCAACAAATGAATCATCCGCATAGGTAGCGGAGAAGGAAAATACATCAGACAGAACAAAATTTTGTAACGTGATAATCGGTTATTCAATGAAATTTACAGCAAAGATCAGCCTGCCACCAATCTCCTGACATGTAAAATCAACAGGGTATAGCAGGAATAAAGTAGCAGTAATCATGCCATAAATCTGGATTTTCTCGCCTGCAGTCCGGCACGACACTTCGTTAGAGGAGACGGATGTTTCTTTCACTTTTGCAATTAAGAGGTTGGATTTCATATCATTCGAAGTAACTCTCATCGTGAAAATTTATAATGCGAATGTATTCTATCTTGGTACATCATACCTTTGCTTGAAATATGAAGTAGTTGTCACTTGCGGCCCAACTCAACTGGGTCGTCCATCGACAAAAGACCCGGACGGCGGAGACAGTCTGGCTACGGGTGCTTCCCTTGCATTTGTATGGCGTTGCATACCTGTTGTCATCTGCTGTTCAAATGGTTACAATTATACCGTGATTGCAATCCCTTCAGACTTTAACTTCGTAACTCATTTCCACAACCAAGACCCTACCAGTGATAATACCAACTAACGATGCCTATCAAATCGGCGTAAGCTTTCTTCCACAAATGCCATCAATTCAATGTTGGAGCTATTTCGAAATTATTCATGGACCTGTTACAAACACCAACACCTTTTTAACGGTTGTGACAAAAAACTGACTAGGGAGTATCCTGACAAAATTCACAACAAAGGTGAAGTTGCAGAATACTCTGGTATCCTTTTATTGTCCCTGATGATGGTGTACAGTACAAATTTCATTTTTGGCAAGCTGGGTGTCACAAGTTACTATATCAGGGATATCCAATTAGTTTGACTACCTAATTATTTAGTCAGCGTCGACTAGGTTTGGTTGCGGAGATCTTACAACTAATTCCCGATGAGCTCCAAAACAGTAAGGTCCGATCTGTATGTATCATCGAAGCCGGGTATCGACCAGGATACTTAGTTGATCAAATAAAATTTCCAGGATGAATTTGACGTTCACTCATACAGGAGAAGTTCAAGTTTCCGTACCATCAACTCATTGATGAGGAGACTCAGAATGCAAAGCGAACCACATTTGGTCATTTACAACAGCCCTGCACTCTCAGATGGCATTCCCAAAGGTGCACTCATGTGACTGCATCATTTCCAGAGTCCTCTCAAATGACATGGCCGCTTTTTCCAGCATATCGCAGTATTACCAAGGAACAAAAACACCCATTTAGCCATATTCGACCACTTATAACCGCCTTCGAATACGTGACTATACCATTATAATCAATTCAGCAGACCGCTGTGCATTTTGATAAGGTGTAGTGCTCATCGTGGATTCAGGCGCTCGGATTTATATTTGTTCCGTTATTGTACAGTGCACATTTCCAGAAGTAAATACTACTAAATTATGTACCACGCTAGAATACACATGGCCTGAGACACTTCCTCACTTGCTGCGGAAGTGACTCGATTCGGTCATGCACAGTATGCCCATATCTCACCCAATACATAATTATACACAATAAGCACCGGTAGCCAATTCGTCAAGGACAAATGTCATTGGCATCAGATTCGGTAAGTACACTAGTGTTGCCGGAAGCTGAACTAGCTTCACATCAAGTTTAGGTACGCTCAAGGGTCCTTCCTAATGCGTTCGCTCGAGCTGGCTCTGAGCTCTCAAGCCGATAGGACAAATTAACCATTTTGATGCGGTCAATTGACTATTTTCTTCTTTAAAGGTGTTGGGTATTGACTATATCAACTTGCACAATTTTCCCACTTCATATAGCATCATTACTCCTGATACTTAGATAGCAGGAAAACATAGATTTCGTCCCATGGCATTCTTGAGAGTTTCTTTGCCTTGTCCTAAACGTTGAATGGATGATAACATCCAAGCAGAGATGCGCTCAAGGACGCACGAGCTCGTCTGAGCTTGAAAAAAAAAATCAGCTCGAGCTAGCTTCAACTCAACTCGCGGCAACACTAAAGTACACAACTAAGATATCCGCATCAGGAAGTGTTGTCTAAGATTATTGATTCGGATCATACCGAGTAGATAGCCACACTCATAGCAGTGCTGACATCAAGCTGACATTTCTGCTCAAGTTCTGGCCCTGTCACTGGGGGAGTGGCCTGTGCATGTCGCAATTTCTTACAGCCAAATTCAAACATAAATTTAGCTGTGTTTTCCATGGCGGATGTAGATTTATTTGCCTGTCGGATACAACTCGGATAGGTTAACTGGTTACAGTCAACCGAACTTGGGCGCCGTTTCTGATGTTCCGAGTCTGACAAAAAACACAGCATATTTTTCTCTGTGTGTACAGTATGGAGTCGGTTTTCTGAAGGACTTCCGCTGCCAACGGTTTGTGGGCCCCGGACGGTCACAACCACTGTACTTATGCACTTTCTTTCCAATCCGCAATAGGTCTACAACCTGAAATAGCTCTCCCCTCCTTCTCAGGCTAGTTAGACTTTCTTTATGCTACTGTTTTATCTCCTTTCCATTTCTGGTGTAGAGAGCATCTTTTGTTGCAGCATGGTATGCTTAAGGGGAAAACCGCAGATCGAAAAATTTTAGACAAAGATTTCGCACTTGACTATCTCAATAAAATATGTAAATGGTCATATACCAGGCGGGATTCAAATTTTGACTTCACTCCACAACCAAGACACAAGTACTCGTACTAACTAACTGTGGTGATTCGATGCCTATGGACTCGGAGCAAGCTTTCTTCCACAAGGTCAAGATCGGAGCCATCAATGGAGGCAACTTTCAGATCGTTCATGGAAGTGTTACAAACAACAATAATTTTTTTAATGGTTGCGACGAAGAAGTGACTAGTCGATCTCCTGGCGAAAATTCGCGACAAAGGTAGAGTTGCAGAATACACTGGCATCCTTCTCAAATCTCTAATAAGGCGCCTATATAGGGGCAATGGCGACGACAGCTCGACAAGATCATCATCATCGTCTACCTCAAACTGACCTCGGTTGTCGTCTACTCGAGTCGGTGAGTTATTGACTTACAAAAATATGGACCTTACAGTATTTTTAACACAGAAAGCAGTTAACGGAACGTTCAATTTGACCTCGAATTTTCCATGTTTACTCCCCCACATTTACATACTATCAGACCATGTATTGACCAAGTGTTAACAATGTAAAAAGTAAAATTTGTGAAGAAAGTGTTCAAAACCTGTGGCTAGTCCGTTAACCGGGTTCCTGGCAAGTATGAAAAATCGAGGTCCAATAAAAATTTCCAGGACGAAGTAGCAGGGAATGCCTCTGCATTGGCCGCGTCATGGAACGGTCCGTCAACTAAAACCTCTGGCCTCATCACTCAGTGCCATCAAAGTTGACCAAATATGGTTTGCTTTTCCCTCTCAGGTACGAATGGCATTCCCCCAAGATGCACACGACTGCATTTTCCTCATAATGGACCACTGTCCAGACACTTATAACTTATGCGGCATGAATCGACGAATGATCAATGGAGTTCGCATTAGGTTATGAAATCGATTACACGCAGAGGTTTTCACAAAAGAAGAACAATCGATTCAGCAAATCCTGATGGCATGATCTCACCTAGAACCTGTCGATCTCCGGCCCCTCATAGATCGTGATTATTTATCTATTGCTGGGCGACAATTTAAATTTAGCGAATTCCAGGTCTGATTTTGACATTCCTAGTAGACTACCAAGACAATTGCATTGCGACCTTACAGTAACTCCCTATATGAGTTCACTCAGGGAAGGCCTCATCTTCACTTCCAACCTGCATGCCATATCCGCTCCCCACATCGATGCTGGATATCTCCCCACTATTGGTCCTTGAAATTCTTGCAGCTACGTACGGGAGGTCGACCCCGCTCGTGTTGACGATCAGGGTTAGTCCAGTACAAGCTTCCGCAAGAGTTCTAGCATTTGATATAAACACTTCAGGGTCCTCTTTCATGGGTTTGTCAGATCCTGCGTAATAGAAACGGCGAAGCTTTGAAAAACCAGCGATTTCGAACGCAATGCCAGCCTATGGATAATTAGATACACATATTTTGTAGATATGGTGGTCTAGCTTACGAGGCTTTCGGGTTTTATGTATACAAGGAATCTGATCTCCTCCAGATTCGGTGTACCACGTACGATAGAGTGAATGCAGCCCAGGATATCTCTGTACTGCTGGCCCAACTTGGCCTTACAAAACTTCCCATTTTTAGTTTCATACCAGAGTCCGCCTTCAAGATTGAAGTCCTTTGGACTACCAGAACCCCTTGCCCCGATCTCAAGACTTCGCAGATGTGGCAAGCCATCAGGCAGAACAGAACGAAGAAGATAAGGGATTTGTGCATTGACACTCCCGTAGATCGACAGGCTGGCCAGCTGGCTCAATATGGGAGCAAGATTTCTCAGCTTGAGATTGGGCAAGAATCTCCAAGGAAGGATGGAATCTCCAGAAAACCAGCGTGTGTGGTCAGGCCAACAAACAATCTTCAAAACTTCCAGTGCAGGGTGGCGCTCCCAAAATAACATGGCCT
The DNA here is from genome assembly GCA_026262225.1 of Inosperma sp. D86. Taxonomy (NCBI): domain Eukaryota; kingdom Fungi; phylum Basidiomycota; class Agaricomycetes; order Agaricales; family Inocybaceae; genus Inosperma; species Inosperma sp. D86. Next base: position 33,039 of record JAIUJM010000073.1, read on the forward strand.
GAGCAGTGTTTTCCACAACAAATAAATCCAAGCTGAGAGATCGAAGTTTTGGGAAAGTCATTGCGAGTAGTGGAGAGACGGATACCCAATCATCGCAACCAGGTGCGAGGTCGAGAGTATGTAGATCAGCAGAGAGGCGATCAACGTTTTTGAGGAGCTTCTCCATCCCTGCTTGAGTGAAACTGTTAGTCCCAAAAGTGTTCAA
>JAIUJM010000074.1:0-33189 GCA_026262225.1 Inosperma sp. D86
GAAAGTAAAATTTGTGAATTCTCATGGGGTATGAAAATTATTCTTCTCAAGTCAGCGTGTCAGGGCCGTCGGACGGATCTTTGCGCGCTCTAGAGTCTAAATCAAGGTTGACCGTGAGTCTTCTTGAGAAAAGCAGGATACAAGATATAAGGCAGGTGTGCATGGGAATTGAATGGCGTACAACTAAACGGGAATCGCTTGACATGGGGTAACAGTTCATTTTTCGCTGTGCAACCGTTCTTTACACTGTCATTGTCAAGACCGCACATAGTAATCATACTGGAAAAACATCCAGAGGAGGCTGGAGGCTAATGAGAAGGTGAGCAATAATTCTTGATGTGGGAATAGCGTTCATTACTCACTTGACACGAGAAATGGGCTGATGACACCCGGATTCAGTGTACAGGAACGGAAAATGATTAATTCGGATGAAAAGTGACCAAACGCGATCAAGTAAGAGATGAAAGCCATGTCATAGGCGCTATATCGCCAATTCACTCAGGGGACAAAATAACAAAGATGAACAAGAGGTATTTACATCTTGTTGTTGATGTTGTACGCGGCGTAAAAGCGAATGACGGCCGACGTAAGAGTCCATGCGGCAAAAGTTCGAGCCTGCAAAGGAGTTACTGAATTGACAAGGTGTGTCAGGCAACCATCTTTGTTGAATTTGATAGAAACACACTTACCTGTATTCGAGGACACGTTATTATATATTCTACGTGTCAGCTTGATGGTAATAAAGTTTTGGACCGTGTTAAATATGGCCGCCGCCGAGACAAGCAACTGCCAATAAGCCAGCCAACCGGATGACGCTGGTAGAACTGTGTACGACGACCTTAATGAAGTACTGAGGTGCACGACACACATGGCGACTTACGAGACGACATGAGAGTCAGGAGGAAGAATTGGCTTACCTAATGAAATTGAATTTTAGTGGACGTTTAGGACCGTTGACAGCTTCGTTGTGGAGAACTCGTAACTGGCTTCTTCCCGACCAACACCGTCGCCGTCGATGGACCACGAACTGGCGCAGAGGTCACGTTCGCTGCGTTCGGTGGCCAGCAACAGTACCATCTCCAGTGGCACATCCCTTTCGCGTCGTCCAAGAACCCGAAAGCGGTCAAAGACGGTTACCGGGGCATCCAGTTGTGAGGAGGGCCCCTCGCCGGTGCAGTCTGATCTTCCGTATCTCACTGGGTCTCCTGTACAGGAGACAAATGAAAAATCGGTTCTTGGTCTCACTGGGTTGTCTGAACTTCCACCGCGTCCCCCGAAATCACCTCAGCGGTTGCATGTCGCAGTTGAATTGCAAACACGTAGCAGTGATGCCACTTCTTCACAAGGGGGGATGGCGACAAACGTTACCGTCGTGTCAGAGCCTCTGCCACTACTTACGAATCCTGCTGCTAAGCTTGTATGTGTATCTCTGCTTTTACGCGCGATTAGAATTGACTAAAAGCCCATCTTCTTCCCGTCAAAGGTAAAACCAACCAAGGCATCTAGCCTGCCGCAACTCGACATTGGCTATCGACCCCTTCCTTCAGCATTCTCGAGGGACCCCGCTCTTACTCCTATAATCAACGTTCGTGATTCCGTTTCAACTCAAAAGTCCGGGACATCTTCATCTCTTTATCCGCCTTCTACTGCAACTATTTCGCGTGCAGATTCTCCAGCTACTCCAGCCTCAATATTGCACGACTTCGAATCTATTCACCAGAGCGCTCCAATGAATCCTGAAGTCCCAGAAGTTCGTGAATATGATAGCGATGATGTTGCGTATCGGCTTCGTTTATTGGTGAACAATAATTACTTCTTGCCACCTGCACATACCAAACCTTCACCCGCCGAATTTGCTCCTATACCTGATCCCTCGAAAAAGGCCTCGAAATCCCCTAGTCCAACTTTTTTTGACCTCTTTCGCGTGGGGAAGTCCAGGTCTAAGCCAACAACACCTACTGGTGCTGCGGGTGCCGATCATCCTGCGCCTATGCTTAGAACGACATCTGATTCAATCACCGCATCATTTAATCCTCGCACCCAACAACCCCGACCTTCTGGCCAAATTCCTCATATGCCGGTTAATATCCCTGGTGGACCTCCGCGCGGCAGGGTTGTCGTTGTTCGAGAGAAAATGGACGATATCATGGTTGCTGCAAAGCAGGCTGAACAAGATTTGAAGGCTAAAACTGCTGCGAGAATAGACCAGGAGTCCCAGAAAAGTAAAGAATTTGTAGAGGACGCTATCGATCCAACGGACGCGGTTGACATACCCCTCCCGTCTTCTGCATATCCTTTTGCAGTCCAGGCTTCGGCATTACATGGACTTGGTGTACAAGATTCTGTGGGTGCAGACGTATTGGCTGATCGCCTCCCCCCAAACATGTCCCATTCGTATGATCCTGTAGAAGATCGGTGGAGGAAAGCACTTCTGCAAGAAGCCGTCCATCATTCCCTGGATAACACCGCTGATTCATCCTTTTCTAACGTGCTTGGCGCATTGACTCCGAAGGGGTCCTTTCGGAAGCCGTCTCTGGAATCTCCTCCGCCAGTTACAGTTCCGGCCGCCCCAAAGCTGGGGCAGAAAATAATCGATCAGCCAATGATAGCCATGATAGAGTCCATACCCCCGAATGCGAAACGTCCCAGCTCTCCGGCCAGTCAAACCATAAACAAGGTGGACACGAAGTCCAGGTTGACCTTGTTGACCGTCAATAATGTTTCACAGAGCTCATCCAGACCTGGTAGCTTCCTTCCTCAGCGTGCAGAGACGCCTCAAGGACCAGTGACATCTCTTGGGCCAGCCCCACGTCGTATATATCCAACCATGATGGCATCTTTATCGCAAACTGATTTAACTGTTGCTCATGAACATTCTTCCCATTCGCTTAGTGATCCCGATTCACGTGGGGGTCTTCGACGGACGCGTTCTTCCCCTCAACTTGCCGAAGGTTATGATTCTTCTTCTGTGTCGCGACTTGATACGATCGTACCACCCATACCGCCAATCTCCAGGGATTCGCAAGCCACAACCATCAGCACCATACGTGCGAGTTATCGCACGATGATTGCTTCTAGTGCCGAATGGGAACGCCAAGATTCCTTCCTTGAGATGGCTCAAGCACGTCCCTCCTTTGCGACGAGTCGATCCGAATATTCACAACCCTCTGCATCACCTACACCTTCTGCGTTTCAGGAATCAGTTAATCACCCTGATCAGTTTGGCTCGGAATCGCACCACAGTCATCAGATTGGGCCATCTCGGTTTAGTTTGGAACAGCAGAATGCTCTGAGAACAAGCCCCTCGATGCGGTATTTAAATATGTCACCACCACCACGACAATCAAGTTCGTTGGCGCATGCCGCTCTACCTCCACCTCCTCGGTCTTCGTCTTTGGCTTTCCAAGCCAGGAATCGTACGCCGATATTCATGCCGTCGGACTCTTCTAGTTCAAGTCAACCTCTTTCATTGGAAGCGGCAACACTACAGATTGTGGCACCTGAGCCTACAACACCACCCCTCCCTGAACAACAGCGGAGGCGGGGGGAACGACCGTTCCATCACCGACGGAGTCAGTCGTCGCGTGCAGCATCAGCCAGTACGACTAGTTTCGTTCCAGTCCAATCAACGCCTGGACCCTCCTCTCCTACTTCTTTCTTTGACACTATACAGACTCATCCAAATGCGATGGATGACTTAGAGTCTTCATCCGATGAGGACGAGCGAGCACCTGTCATAGCAACACCACCGAAACCGTTGAGTGACCCACGTGCTCGTGCTGCCTCTACAGTCACTCTTTCAAGTCCACGACCTCCAATTATGAGGCACGGGAACTTTTCTACGCCATACTTACGTCCCGGTGCTTCCGCTAGTGCCCACAGCATCTCGAAAATGCCAGTTGAAAATGTTCCCGTCCGTCCTTCCAAACATGAGCCTCCCTCTGCCTTTGATTTCTTCAAGTATGCACAGGGTCATGCATCCCCATCTGTTCTTGCTATTGGAGGTGGATCACGTCGACAAACATCAGAGGATTCAAAGAGTCCTTCTGTAGCAAACCAGTCAGCGCAGGAATCGCTGAAGAAACTTGACGGAATGCTTATGCGACATATAGAAGACGAGAGAGACACGATCAAGCGAATTGCTCTCAGCGTAAAGCAAACCGCGCAATCCTAAATTCTTGTTGTTATTTTTCATATTACTTTGGGACACTTACCACCACCTTTTACCCATGTCTTCATTTCCTTCATTTACTTACTTGCATCTTCAAGTTGCTATTTTTATTTCGGAGTTTACCCGTCTTCACATGTCAGCCCAGCATGCATTTTTTTTTGCACATATATGTTTCTTGGTATTCATTCTTGTTCTCTGCTCTTCATGTACAATACTTAAGGATACCGAGCTAGACGGATATAATTGGTAACATCATACAAACGATTTTATGGACTCCGGACCGAACACACGTGTGACATGCCGTTTTCGTGTGCTGGAGTAGCTTGTCCATTCGCGCAATTCCGACTCGGAGTCACAGAAGGCCCAGCCGTCCATTCCTGCTCTTGTTCTGTCCTCTTACAGTTGGACCCCTGCTCTCTCTTGAAATATGGAAAAGTATAGTGAAAGACCACATTATCCATATTCATGGCACCAGGTGAGACTCGAGCCTCGTCTAGGTTTCCTTACGCCTCGTGCTGAAACGAATTTCAATAGTCGCATGATCAGGTAGTTTAAATCCGTACCGGAGTACATCGCAGTATGCTGAGCGGCAAATATCAAGGCTACAGTCCTAGTCATGGTGCCGTCAAATATTCAGGATGAAGACCTGTCTGTAAGTTTATTTGTGATGACCATTCTCTTAGGTGGGTTCACAACGACACGTTCCAGGTTGTCATAGACAGGCATCACATCATAATTACAGTCAAGGATCGCCCACCTATTGTCCAGGCATGTACTCAGGGTTCTTTGTGAATGATTCAGAATGCCTTAATATTATCCAGGGAAGGATGTATGGAACTGTGGACACGACAAGTTCTGTGTGGCAGCTGGAACCTCGCGCTGTTCGACAACCTTCAGGCCGAGAGCGAACCATCTCAACTGCATCTACCGCGTCTACTCATTCATCTTATGCGTTCGTTTCATCAGATCCAGATATTTCAAGCAGCTTTGCTGCCTCACTTGAAAGTGGTCAGGTGTCGGACGCTGAAGACATTCATTCTCCTTCTCCGGCTCCATCTCCCCCAAATGTAGCACTTGCGGCGTTTGATGATGGGTTGTACCCTCTTCAGAGACGGAAATTGGATCCGAATCCCGTTATTTCGCGTTCTGTTTCTCCCGGCCATGCTCAACCGAGCATGACATCTTCATTTTCCTCTCTAGATTCGGCACCTTCCCCCAGATCGGGTAGACTTTTGACCGTGCACTTGGAGAAGGAGCAGTCCATTATTTGGCCTACTCTGATCGTGGGTCCAGTACCACAGTCTTCGGCATCGAGTCTTAATACCGTTGTGGTGTTTGATGCCAACGAAGAATCGGAAGAGCAATACAATATGGATTCAACGAGTCTGGCCCTTATTGGACTGGAACAATGTGACATCCGCAAGGATAAAGATGCAGCTTTCGAATATTTCCTGTGTGTGAGCTTTGTTTATCATTTCGAAGCCTTCTAACGTAATTTCTGTCAGTCGAGCCTGGCGAAAAGCACATGTACCCTCTGCAACCATGCGACTTGTATCACACTACTTGCCATTTGATGAAATTGATTCCAATGATCTCGCCGAAACTTCCGAAAAACCTGCTCGAGGTACACTGGCGTATTATGTCAGGTGTATTGGCGGGGCACGAGGTCTAGCCCAACTTTATTTGGAAGCTGGACTGCTTCATCTGGAAGGTGCCGCCTCGACCTTGCTTGCTGCCTCGTATTCCAGCCTGTCATCCATTCGAATCCCACTTCATGCTCAAATTGGCGAAGGAGGAACTGAAGCTTGGAGACGAGATAGAGAAGCAGCTGCCAAGTTCTTCGATAACGCTCGTGCTCTTCATCCAGACCTGGACATCCCTGCTCTCCCTAACGAAAGCGAACTTGAACTTGAAATGCCTACCGTGAATCTCGCACCTGTCGCTTCCGAAAGCGAACGCTCAAAAGAGGAATTCCCTACTGATTCGGAGCCTGATATTCCCGTAATGCGAAGACGTAGGAAGCCGTTGGACAAGGAGGAGAGCCTGTTAAAGAGAAACAAGGGTGATTTGGATGATTTAGAAGGTGCATGGTATCTTTATGTCCCTGGCATCATCGGGGCAGGCACCGCTCTGCTTGTGGTTGGTATTGTTGGAGTGCTCAGTTTTTCAAGTTGGTCAAGGAGGAATCAAGGATCTTAGTTGATGGACAGATTAGAACTCTGTTAGGGCAATCAATACGTATTATGTACCAATAGCTCCAACTGCTATCATGTTTAATGTCGTTCTCAAGTTCTTGACAATCACCGGCGGATCAAAATTTCAGCGTCGCGGAACATCACCGTGACTCTATCTGATCTCATGAAGCCAGTTTCGACAAAGACGACTTGGAATGTTAGATTTCTTCAAGGAAACCTGTCTGGCTCCAACTATGCTCTTATAATACTCAACCAACCCTTTACAACACCCCTCTTCCGTAGACTATGGAAAGCAACTGTGTGGCACTGTTGTGCAGATGGTGGCGCGAATCGACTATTTGATACGTTCCAAGATGACTCTGAGCGCATCAAGTAGGTTTTTCCAATTGTATAGAATTATTTCGAGAGAAACCTCAATCATTCTTGAGGTCAGATTTCTTCCCGACTTAATAAAAGGTGATCTTGATTCCCTGCGACCCGATGTTCGCCAGTACTACGAAAATCTGGTGAAACTGCATCTTCTTTACATCCTCGTTTACGGCTTATAAGTTCAAGCAGGGTGTTCCTGTAGTCGAAGACGAGGATCAAGCTTCTACAGATCTGATGAAATCCGTAGCTTCTCTCGAAGATAAAGAGGAGCAGGAGAGCTCTGCGGTAAAATTTTCCCCTGCCCCGCAAAATTCTGCAGCTTTCTACTAAATCCCCTGATATAGCAATACCACATTATCCTCCTGGGTGGTTTATCTGGTCGCCTAGATCAAACTGTTCATACCCTGTCGTATCTGCACAAATTGCGGGTTACTCGGGAGCGCGTCTTTGCTGTCACCGATGAGAACATTGGATGGGTTCTTGATAGTGTACGTGGTCCTCTTCCTGGCTTTCATTTTAGAACTCTCTGGCTTCACAGTACTTCAGGGAGAACATGAAATTGAGATCGACCATTCAATATTAGGCAAGACTTGCGGTCTTCTTCCCGTCGGAACTGATTTCACGATTTTGTCCACATCTGGCTTAAGGTGGAATTTGAGTATGTATCTTTTCCGCGTTTCTCTTATGCTTGGGAAGAAAAGTCTGAACAGGATCTGGACTCTAGCTGAGCAGGTTTCCTCATTCGAGGGCTTGGTTTCCACTTCGAATCATCTAGTTTCCAGTGAACCCGTTGTTTGGATCAAAACTTCAAAGCCGATATGGTGGACAGCAGAACTGAAGGAATTTGCTTGAAGATCGCGACGTAACGATACTTACATCGGATGTATTTGAGATACATACGTATATAATACTTACTGTGTCAGCATAAAATGGTGTAGCAGGTAAAGCGGAGCTTTTTGTGGATTTGGCCAGATTGATATGATCATCTCGCTCTTCCTTGACCCTGACCATCTATTAAATGGAGTCCGAATCAACAAAAACTATCACCGTTCTCTATTTTTCAGCTGCATTATCTGCTACCGGCATTGCTCAAGAGGATATTTTAATACCCCATAACCTCAAACTCTCAGAGCTCCCCAAGCTGCTCGTTTCGCGTTATCCAGAATCAAATCTTGAAGTCATCCTTAACACCAGTAAATGGAGTGTGAATTTGGAAATGGTAGACGACCCGACACAAGTTGAATTGAAGGCTGGTGATGAGGTCGGTGTTATCTGCCCCGTATCTGGTGGCTGAAGCAGCTGAATTGAGATCATGATTGGCCAGGTATAGTTGTTAATCGTAATCGTAACGGTTCATTCATATTTCCTATCTGTAGCATTCGATGTACTACAGCTATGATGTAGGGAATAACCATATGTAGAGCAACAGAAACCGAAATGTTGATAGAGCTACATACTCGTAGACTCCAACCACGGAACGGAGGTCCTCTTAACCACCCAATGTATTCCAGCAAAGACGAAGTTCCTTGCAAGTAAACCAATCAAGATGCCATAAAATCTTGGCACCATGGAAGTTAGGTCGTTCATGAATAAGGATATCTTCCGAGGCCATTTCGGCAGATGGCGAAAGTGAAACAGAACCTCTTCTCATCTCTTGACCCTTGAAGAGAGAAATTCATGCTCCAGTTGCGAGAGAAATACGTCTGCGTCCGTCGGAATAGGTTTCACCTTGTCCTTACCCCTTTGCCTGTTCTTTCCAGAAGTGTGTTCCAAGTCAGCAAAAGGATCAGCGGAGGTTTGTGCCTTGTGTTTCTTCACCACGGCCTGACTCTCTAGCGCAGCAAAAGGATCCGTAACAGCTGACCCGGAAGGTGCTTCCTGTGGGATCGACATCGACGAAGGAGATACATTCGCCTTTGACAACGAAATCCCTTCACCTTTTTGGGCTTGTTCATCGAGCTTGGGCTTCTTCCGTTTGGCCTCCAGCAACTTCCTTCGCTCCTCAATCTCCCTCTTCCTCTTTTCCATGGCCCTACTCCTGACGTTACTTCCCGCCGTCATGCCTTCATCCAGACCAGGTCTAATATCCTCCGCCCCCAACTCCTGTCTCGTCTTTTCCGTTTCCTCTCTTGCGGCCTTTAATTCTTCCATCTGCTGTCGGCGTGTTTCCTCGTCCCCAGAAAACTGATAGAACCCTGCACCTTTTGCCCGAACCTCTTTTGAAGCATTGTAGTGAACATTGAGAGGGTTATTTTCTTCAGAAAACATGCGTTCAACTTCGGCAACACGTTCTTCAGAGGGTTGGTATACGGGGAAGTGGTTAACAGGGTTCCGGATGATGATATCCCTAGCGAAATTGTCTCAAGATGAGCCTCAGATGTCAGAAAGAACATACTCGTCTGAATCCAATTCTTCATCATCCTTTTCCGGTATCAAGTCTCGAGGTACTTCTGACCGTCTTGCTGTCCTTATTCGTCCAAATTCATCTTCATACTCTACAATGGGATCATCCTATCTTCATTCAGATTTGGATCAATAATGCACAAAGAACATGTACCTCGTAGTCAGGCGGGGCTTTGGGCACAGTCAGACTTTCATCCTCATCAGAGCTATGTGCCTCGTAGAATTTCGATGTGGATGTATTGGAATCAAACTGTTCAAAAATCATTGTCAATGGCTTAATGTTCATGTTTTAAAAAGCAAACGCACATCGACCAAGAGTGCATCATACTGCGCATCGCTCAACCCTCCGGTCTTCCCTCTCCTCAACTTTTCATAAATCTTCGCCTTTCGCTCAAGGACAGACCGTGCCGACTCGAGAGTTGGTTTGCTAATTTCTTCAAGCTGGATATCACGAACAGCCCGATCTTTGACTCCTTTGTTCTGTCGTGCCCATACTGTTGGTTTCTATTAAACAAATAAGAAAGCATGTTGAAACAGAATTAAGATAAATATACCTTGTCTGGACGTTTTACTCCACCAACAACTGAAAGATTGCGACCTTCTGTTTTGGCTTTCGTTAACTCAGCTTCCTTCTTCGAGAGCTCGGCTTTTAGGTCAAAAAATGAGGTTGCGCTGACACCGGATGCTTTCGCTTTGCTTGAGGACATCCGAGCCTCAATTGAGCTCAATGAAAGAAAGGTGAACAGTGATGCCGGTCCGGATGGGCCGCATCATATCACTTATTCTATTCTACACTTCAGTTTGAATAGCCTACTACACAGGTGAATATACAAGAAACGATTGACGGTCATATACAGGGTTTAGATGCGAAACGAATAAAAAATTTGCTAATGCATCCCTGGCAGATTCGCTGCACCTCGCGTATACCTTCAGATCCGTGTTCATTAGTTCATTGGTGAGGTGCAGGACAGGGAGATGAACGTACGAGGCATCAATCTGTGTGAGATGGGGTAATGCAAGCATAATCTTCCTCCTGTATCCCGTCTTGTCGTTCTGTTCACAAGGATTCATTTCGAGATATAACGTCCTCAACGATGTTATTGACTTTAATTCGATGTCTAGCGCGGAGAGATCGGGTATTTTGTTGCTATTAATCTGAAGATAATGAAGTAAGTACAGGTGAAGGAACTTAACTGATGATATTTTACCCAGAGTTCTTCTAGCAGCTTGAGATGGGAGATATTTTCAATAGTGGTAATAAAGTTTGCGGCCAGATCGAGTGTGGTCAGTTGAGTCTACAAGGAAATTGATACAAATTGGGAAGAAATCTAGGAATGCACATACGTTCTGTTCCAATCCTTCTATTTTATGAAGGCCATTGTGACTGAGGTATAGCTGGTCGAGGTTTTTCAATTCTTCCAGACCCTCCAATTTCGTTATCCTATTGGACTGTATGGAAAGAATCCGCAACTTCTTGAGATATTCCAAGCCCTGCCCACTTGCATTTCAGATAAATGCCCGAGAACTGGTATATGGGACGGACCTCTAGCTTCGTGATCTTATTTTTGCCCAACCACAATTCCTCCAGGTTAACGAGGCCTTCCAATCCCTCAATTTTCTGTTCCGTGTTGGGCAATGATCATTAGGAAACTGTGTATGTACTCACCCGAAGTCGATTCCCACCCAACTCGAGACTTCGGAGTGTCGTACACGATGCCAAACCTGAGATCTTGCCAATCTTGTTTTGTACAAAGTAAATGGTGTCCAATGAGGTTAAGAATCCCAGCTGATCAGGGATCGTTTTCAGAAGGTTGAATGATAGGTCGACAACCCTGGAATGATGATACCAAACTTAGCGCTCATTCGTATAAAAGCAAACACTAAGCGTACCTTAGATTTGAGCATCTGTCCAATGAATCATCGGTTGCTTTTAGCTTGTTATCATACAAATCTAGTTCCTCTAACTGCTCGAGTTGATGAAAGATTTCAGGATCCAAGGCCGTGATGGCGTTTTGCCGCAAATTAAGTTTCCTCAGATGGCAACCAAATCGTGTCAAGCGGAGCGGCACGAGAGACCCAACTCTCGAATGTAACAGCTCTATTTCCTGATAATTGCCAATGTGATACCAACAACGTAAGAGAAATATGGTACACATACCTCCGTGTCGTCCGGGAAATTCGCCAACAAGTCTCCATCATTAACATTACTCTCATCTAGTTCTTCCGCAGCCGCTTCCTCATCCGTATCGTGCTCTGCATCGCCAGTCGTTTCTCCAGGTAATACAACTCTTGCAGTCATCTCCCTGTTGTAATTATTATCAGTAAGAGGAAATTCACGACACACGTCGGCACTTGACCTCTCGTTTGCTGTAGAACTACTGGGCTCTGCTCCTCCACGAGTGGCGTCGTCAGCAAGTTGTGTTTCGTGCTCTGACATCTTAGAATGAGACAAGTTCTTCACAGGAGAATTAACGGGACATCGCGACTCAATGATCTGATATTTGTGGCTGTGACGACAGATCGCGTGAGCTCATATTCTTGCTATTCTTGCCAAATTCTTGCTGCTAGCTAAACGACATAAAAATTTCGACAAAGGAGAATTCTCCTGGTCATGGACACTTTAAGTTTGAGTTTTATGCATTTTGTTATCTATTCCCTGCTAAAGAAATCGGAGTTGCAGAATTTCCATCAACGACTTATATACCCAGCACCACGTCTGACAGCATCGAGAAGGGAATCCTTATAATCTCCAGCTGCTTCCCACATAGAGAACCCCCGTAGCCCGTGGTCTTTGATAAACTTGCCCTTCTCGGTCATGGACTAAGAAGGATATTCTTTCAAATTCATATCCGAGAAAGTCGCAAGTAGGATTTACCTTGGGATCATCATATGACACCATGATCTCTTTCTCCGGGTTATATATAAAAGGCTATGGAAGTCGTGAGTAGCGAACCTTGTAGTTGAAATACAAGCTTACTGTTTTGCTGCAGGAATCGAAACGATAGGGTTTTCCAGACCTCGGACTGCCATCTTTGTTGAGGTACCCAAGGTCAATCATACCCCAGTATTGAATAAGTCCGGATGGCTGCTCTGACTTAACCCCACAAACGTCAATGGTCCCAGGCTCACCATCCCACCTGTCTCCTGCCGGTTGGTCTTTGGCATCAAAATGAGGGAATAATGCAAGTTGCCCCCCCACATATGCAGCAGCTTTGCGGACACGGAATGAATGGCCGTAAGCGGGAATACCCAACACAATGCGGTCGCTTGGCATTCCTGCTTTAGTCCATGCGTTGATGGCCGAGGTAGCAGAACCAGCTCTGTTGGCTGTGGAGGGCGCACAACTATCGTCCAGAGGAGCGTTTGGACCAACAGTCGAGCTCCAAGGGCCCCAAACATCATAGTTCATGATGGCAACATAATCAAGGACTTCAGCGAAAGGCCTGACGTCAGTGACAGGCTTGCCATCTTTGCCAAGCCAGGGCAATACGCCTACAGCAGCAGTAATGGACAATAATTTACCGACAGGGTCGGCGCGGAGATCGTGCAAGAATAAAAGGAAATTCGAAGTGTCGTCAGGACTCAAAGTATTGCAACCAACACCTTTTGCATTGGGATATTCCCAGCTTTTCAGCGACGGAAAAGTTAACACAGATATGAAAGGACTGGAAGAAAGATCCTCACTCAAAATCCAACCCATCCAGCTTGTACTTTGAGACGAAACTTTTAATCGTTTTAAGGAATTTCGCGCGATTGGCTCCCGAATTGAAGGCAGTGGAGAAGAAGCGTGAACCTGTCCAACCACCAAGCGAGACGACCGCTTTCACGCCCTGTCAATGTCATTTCATTGATCCAAAACATCTGTGACGCTCCAACTGGTACTTACATGCTTGTGAGCTGTTTGGACGAAATCTGGCAGTCCGGTAAGACCTGATTCGTCTAACTTCTGGGGATCTTGAGTCGTAACCCTAGTGTAAAAGAGTGTTCATAATACAAAGTGAATAGTGGAAGCAATTCTCGTACGCGAACGAATAAATGACGTGGGTATATTTGGTCCAAGAAACGTTCTTTGGGCCAAATTCATTTTCATGCCAACCTGCAAACCATGTAGCGGCTACTTTGTTTGGAAGGGCTGGTACCATATGTGCTGGTGGCAAACTTCGAGAAGCAGCAACGCCTAGTAAGCAAATAACGCTGGGTATGACCCCAAATTTCATATTGGTACGTTTCAAATTCAAAGGGATGTGAAGTGGAACGAGTGACTTTACTCCTTTACGAGTATCGGTGAGACAAGGATTGGGTTGGGATGAGATTGGAGCGTCTCAAATCAGAATATTAAACAACCGAGACCGGAGTCCTTTCCGTGCTTTATATATGATGGGCAGCGAGTCAGGGGTGTAACATGTCAGAACTTTCCATTTCGCGTTGCGAATCGCAATAATCCACGGAAGTGGACAGCTGTCAAACGTAGCTGTCACCAATACGGTAATCAAACCAGTCCGTTCAGTAGTGGTGGATTTCCTGTTTACGAGAATCATAAGCTGCAAGGCCGTGGCAACACAACCGTAACCGTAACCGTGCAGACCTTCATGAATTCTATAGAGAAATTGCACGATATAATGACAAGTGCATTTAGGGGTCAAGTTGCTTCAGCCGTATCTGAAAATTACAAACTTAGCTACCTGTGATGATACCCAACAGCGTCAATTCCAATGTGGGTTTCCTCCAGCTCTTCTCGACTCGGAGTGATAGCTTCCCTCAAATAGGTAACTGGCTGCTAAAATCTCGTTCCTGTCACATACAATATAGGCCTCCAGCACCCGCTGGTGTGAAATGCCAAGATCTTGCAACTAGATTCAGAACAAAAGGTAAACCTTGTCCTCAAAAACAAAAAGAATAGACTTACTCGGTCGAGGACACCTTACTCTTGAGGTGTAATACTAACCAATTGAACACGCCAATCCGTGCTTTGATCCTGATCAATTATCCAGTCATATCCACCATCACCAACAAAGAGTTGTTCCGCTGCACCAGGCATAGACGGTAAACGACGAGGCAGCTGAGGGTCCGCCTCGACCAAGATGGACGGAATCGAGTCAGGGTCCCCATCCATTGCAATGCGGAGTTGCTCTACGAGAGAGTTGATACGACTTGTGGGAGAATCTGGAGGAGTTGGCTCTCTGAATCTGAAAGAAATCTGTAAGATAGCCGAAGCTCCACGCTCTGGCCACTACGCCAAAAGGGCCGATAACAGAAGAGTTGTGCTCTTCTGCTAACCGGGCTTATATGGTGTATAAGGCCAGTGGTATGGGCCATCCTTACAGATTCGAAAAAATCACTGACAGTTGGACTGGTGGGTGATACGATGGGAAGGTGAATGTGGTGCAATGAATTTTGAAGCATGTCTGCAAGACAACTTCACAGACGCAACAGACTTTCCTGCATAGAAAAAAATTGTGGAGGTCCTCCAATAAGTTAAAGGGTAGTGCCTTCAAAGTGACTAGAACCAGGAATCGACCATCATCCATATCATACGTTGCAATTGTCCTATCATTCGCCCTATATGAACAGTCAGTTACAGTACGACAAGTGAAGTACCACTGAGTACAAGATACCTTCATAGAAAAGCTTCTGGTTTTCAGGCCGGCAGCCACATAACATAAATTTCCTTTTGAGAGTAAAAATCGTGTCTATGTCTTCTGTTTCAGAGTCTCTGATAAAAGGTCAGGCTCTCTGTTGCAGCTTGCACAATTGGAAACAATAAACTTACCTGGTGGCAGTCCTGAAAGAGCACAATGCGAATACTCTTTTCTCGACAAGTTGCCTCTTTCTGTTTCATATCTCAGGTCACGTTGAACGTGACCCGGATCACAGCGGAGGGCGCAGTGTAAACTCTTGAACTAATCCTTCTGAACCTCAATGGCACTCCATCCTGTATATCTCACTTGGCCGATCAGATTTTGTACCTCTGTAACCCTCATAACATGGGTGTTATCTGTTAGCTCTTCGAACGTATCCCAGGTTGACCGTATCTGGACATTCATGCCCACCATCTATTCCGCATATGCTGCATTGTTACCACTGTTTCCCAACAAGGCGTTCTGGGTTTTACCAGATGTACCGAGGGAGATTGCGTATGCACAAGAAAGTTATAGTCCAAGGGCACTTTTGATGTTTGGGTTAATTGTTATTTGGATGTGTCGGTGAGTGTATTCATGCTGCATTCAGATGCATTTTCTAATGTCTGACCATTAGATTATCCTATAACACATGGCGGCGTGGCCTTTTCAATTTGTGAGGGTTCCTGATCATAGCCTTTGATTCCTCATTTTATCATTTGTTAGAAACGAAGAAGATTATCGATGGGTTGTTCTCCGCCAAAAAATACATCCTTTCCTTTTCCAACTCCTTAATTTTGTATTCGTATCGGTCATCCAGAATATCATCCTTCTCCTCCTCAGTCTACCTGTCTACACAGCCAAATTTCGCCAGCCACCCACGCCTCTTACTCAGTCGGATTATACGCTCGCGATCGCCGCGCTCATCATCCTCACCTTGGAATTCATAGCGGATAATCAGCAGTTTGCTTTCCACGCCTATAAACACGCTCATATCGCACAGAAGAAGGGCGAGAAGCTTGGACCCGGGGTCAAGAAGTATGATTCGACTGAACATTGGCCTGGTGCGAGGCTTAGTTGGCGTCCGGAGGATGCCGAACGAGGCTTTTGTACCAAGGGTTTGTGGGCGTATTCGAGGCACCCTAATTTTGCTTGCGAACAAGCATTTTGGGTGAGTTATATGCTTTTTTTGGATGATCACTCAACTCGATTTAGATCATCATAACTGCCTTCCCGTTATTCGCTCCAGATCCTCCTCACTTGCCCCTGCACAATTTTGATTTGACGGCTATCATGGAACCCACTATACGAACAGAAGCCATCCAGCTGCTAATCCAAAACTTCATTGCATTCTTCTACGATATTCTGCCCGCGGCATGTCTATGTCTTCTCTTTTGGTCTTCGACACGTTTCACGGAGTCCATCACTGCTGCGAAATATCCCGCCTACAGTGCATATCAAAAGAGGGTCGGGATATTCCACCCGTTTCATACGATCTTGAAACGAGTATGGATCCTGTTGTTTGGAGGTGGGCAGAAAGAGTTGGCTGTGTTGGACAAGTTGATTTGGAAGAAGGATGAATGAATGTCCGAGGTTTGTCGTGCAATTGGTATGAGACATGAGTTGTATTTATGAGTAAAATTTGAAGTTTGCCTCGTCACCTGGATCTTGATAACAGACCTCGAGAATATTAAATGTGTTGACTGTACCATACTGGCTTGTCAGGAGGTCTCCCTCCATTCAGAATTGTCCACATGCGAACTGTTGTGCTAGGTCTTCAGAAGCAGAGGGACATGGGGTTCGAAAAAATCACGCCCACAAATCGGTACACTGTCTTAGCCTCGCATCGTTTTGCAGGCATTTGGCCGAATCTTTTCACCCTGGTTTGCCTCAAGGCTCCAGATTCTTCAGCCATTGATTTTCACAATTGTGTGACACCCAACACAGTTGCGATCAATTGATTCTGAATCCTATATCTGTATTTATCCCCGGATCGCGACGTCATTCAAAACTTCGTCAACTAATGAACATCTCCAATTGCCATCTGAACTCAACTCGTATGAAGCGCATAGAGCACGGATGCTACGGAAGTATGTGTATTGTTTTCTTCGACTTTGTTGAATTGCCAGGTTTAAGTGTTCAGTCTGTCATTCGAAATGAATCCATCTGATTCCAGAGAGCCCAGTATCCTTGACCCAAGGCATCTAATATTCCGAGGAGCCGTATTGACTAGGAATCAAATATCCGTACTCATCGTCAGGATTACAGGGCCCGTTATTGATGGTATGATAGGGTCCAAGAGCCTACAGGTGGCAGGGGTCCTAAAGCGTATATTCATTACATTGGCAGTTATCGTCATGAAATTGGTATGGAAAGAAATATAATATATCAGACAGACTCTTGGATGGAGTAATCCTAACGTACGGAAAATCAATGCATATCTCTATCAGTTGATTTTGCTACTTCCCGCGTCCTCCAGTTATCGGCCTTCAATTTCTGTATCTTCTGCTCGACCATTGAGTTCGCATCACTGCCCAAAGGTAACCTGAGGACCCTTCCAATCAATCGTTCTGAGTCCGGTCCAGCCACGGCATTGAAAATGGCTCTCGCGGCTTTGCTTGGATCCCCAAGCTGTTGGTTGTGGGCACTGTTGTTAGTGATCCGTTTAAATAGAGGGCCCACAGGAGTATTTTCGTACGGGTGCGAGACCGGTTTCGTATTTGTTAATGCTTTGAAGAAGTTCGTCTGGAAGAGGCCCGGTTCGACAATCAGGACGGCGACATTGAAGGAGGCAAGTTCTTGATGGAGAGATTCAGAGAGTCCTAGCAAAACCACCATGATGAGCAAGTTGTTATTACACTGGAGCTATTGAACGTGTGACACTCACCTTCCAAGGCAAACTTTGATGCAGCATATGCTCCATGTGCAGGAATAGCATTGAGACCAAGACAGCTGGAGACATTGACTATCGCTCCAGATCGACGTTCACGCATTTTCGGAATGACATTTTGGATGAGCGTCAGCGGGCCGAAGAAGTTTGTATTCATCTGTATCCTAGCATCGTCCAGGCTAAAGCAGTATCACGTCAGTCCCTTTAGCGCTTTCAGAACCATTCCGACGCGTCTCTAACCTTGTGTCCTCTACGACTCCTAAGAGACCAAATCCTGCATTGTTGACCAGTACATCGATTTTTCCTTCCTTTGTCAAAATATCACCAATGACACGAGGAATGGATTCCAGATCGGTAACGTCAAGGATGACACATGTGCCGCCTTCCGCTTCAATTCTCGATATCGCCTCTGCGGCTTTCGTACGGTCACGTACGGTGCCGTAGACTGTGTGACCAGCACGAAGAACATGGAGAGCAAGATTAAAACCTAAGCCAGATGATGCGCCTGTAATGAACCAAACAGTTGAAGCCATGTTAAGGGGTCAACCAGACTTGCAAACAATGAGGCTTTTATTCTCAGAACGATGTGTTTGGCGCCGTCCGACTTATCGGACACACTCCCAGACGATTCATTTCCGTCTTACACGAACATTAGTAATTTTTACGTTGGACCCTTGAGATAGAGAGGATTGGTAAAGGTCATTCATAACTTGATGACTCTGCGGATTTTAGTAATCTGATAAATCACGTGACAAAGCTGCTATGATTAAATCCGGTTAGTACATGATTCTACAGGTTGTCGCCAACGCTGAAACGCTGAAGGTCTAGAGTATGTCCGCACAGGTTGAGGCTTCCAGTCGGGATGCACGCGAGATAGCTTACAGCTGTATATTCACCATCGTGCTCTGTCTGTCGTATTGTGTCCGGCCCAATATTTCCTCTTCAAGCACCTCGTGGCGTAAAGCGATGTGGAGGAAGCTGTATATCATATTCTGGATGATAATTACACCCGAAGCAATCATTGAGTGGGCTCTCAGGCAATTGTATCACGCAAATAGAATTGCCAAAACATACAGAGGTTCGCTTCAGAGAATATATTATATCTCAATTTGTCGACATCTACGTTTTAGAACGAGGATGGACCCTATCACACGGGTTCTTCACAGTCATGGGTGGACTTCTTCTCTACAAGGGGAATGTGCCTGTTCAAGTGCTATCACCTGCGAAATTTACAAGCCTGGTCGACAATGGTTGCATAGCATTTCCTTCGATCACAGAAGCAGACGTGAGGAAGGGCAAAAATCACCCCGTCTTCGGTGGTATTGTTCTTATTCAAGTATTATGGTTCGTGGTTCAATGTATCGCACGAGGAGTTCAAGGATTCGCTATCACCCAGTTGGAGATGGTGACACTGGTATTTATCGTCGCGAATGCTATGCTACTTTCAGTCTGGTGGTATAAACCTCAAGATGCCAACGGCTGCATTCGTCTAGACCTCATCGCCCTCTTACCAGAATCACCGATACCAGTGTTTTATAATCAACCTACCTCCGACATATACGGCGATTTTTTACGAGAGAAAGCCCTCAGCAGGCTGTTCAAAACAACGATTAGACAGGAAACACTAAGGATCAAGCCAAAAGACACCCACGTATTTTGGGGCATCCTCCTGGCGCCGTTAGCCCTACTCGCGAAGCTGTTTACCGACTATGTGTATCTCATTAAGCCTAGAGACATCCCCGATGGCGCTATAGAGGTCCCACGTTTCTATGGGCCCGACACTTCAAATCCGATCATATTCTGGACTTCAACCATTTTGGGGGGTTTCTTCGCCGCTTCCCATATCTCTATGTGGTTTTCCCATTTTCCAACATATCGAGACAAAATGGTGTGGCGCATCTCGTCGATGGTATGCGTCAGCCTACCAGTGTGGTGTTTCGTCTGGATTATTTTTGGATTCCTTATCATGGTTATTGTTTCGGCTTTTTTCAGTCACCAAGTGGCGAGCGAGGCCTTGAAAATCTTTCGTGTCGCTTCGGGGGTTGTTTCCTCCATCGCATTCATAGCCATGATTATTGCCAGGCTCTCGTTATTGCTGGAGGCATTTATTTGCTTGAGCTCGTTGGCTCCAAGTGCCCGAATGACCGTTCCGTGGACGAACTATATCCCTCATATATCCTAAAGGTCAAGAAAATATTCTCGATGGTGAACAATATATCCGAGGACACCCTCCTCAAGGACCGTCGAAGTTCAGACTCCTCTTACATCAAAATCAAATCGAGTGGGTTATACTTGAAACTCCAGTGACAAGGACAAGCATTCCCCCGTGATGGCACTCAAGTCATAAAGGGTTGACTCCAACTACTGTGGGAGTACTCCTGAATGGATGGTGTATGTGCAATGCGACGAAAATTCTTGTCCACCAATCATCTTTGGGGAGTTTAGACGCCGGACCCCGAGTTGCAATGAATCTTCTTGGGTTGATTTATTCCAATATAACGGAACTCATTCAATGCCTGTACTTTGACACGATGCAAAAGCAACGCGGAGGAAACGTTGAAAAAGTCAAAAATGCATACAAACAACGCGTTTATTCACGTAAACGTGTAGGGGTTGCAATATAAAGAGCTTACTGTATGTAATGGTAACCGAGTCAATATCATATCGATCGTGATCGAATACTGTGTACTTAGATAAAAATATGAATGAGCCAAAGCCCAAAAGACCATATGGTAGTGCAAAGTGGGCTGAGACATATAACCATATCATGATAACCTATAACAACATGGGAATGAACAAGAAAGGGTTTGATGCACGAAGCCGAAAGAAAAATAATGTATAACGAAAAGGTGCGATTCTGAAGGACCATTTGCATAAAGGCATGCATGCAAGGTTACACAAGACAGACAACAAACGAACACATATGAGAAACCGAAATTAAGGCAACACGGAGCGCAAGAAAAGCCTGCGAAAGATTTGAAACAATTGAATGATGGACGAAGGAAAAAAATCTTGAGACCCTGCAGCATTAAAAGCTTCGAATTTTAAAAGAAAAGGCTGGTCGAGCCTTTTTAAGGGGTAATAACTTTCGAAAAAGGGAAAAAAAACCAGAGGATCGCCGGTTGACCGAATTCAATCTCCACTAAACGCGAGGCTGCTGAATTCCATCGGTCGGATCCTAAAAAAATGATGCACAAATGCCTCACTTACATCGCCTTCCGATAGCTGTCCCTCGCTTCTCCAGTTGACAGAGGGGTAAGCGGCACATGTTGCTGCCCCCGCTGCTCTCTTTCTTGCTCATATGCATGAGGAGGGATAGTCGAAGGAATAGTCGCCTTTATATGCTCTAAAGGGGGCAGCTGCGTGTGCGCACCTGCATGGTGTTGTGGGTGGTGCTGGCGAGAGTGTGGATGCGAATGCAATTGTTGATGATGGGATGAGGGAATGGTGGGTGAAGGGGTCGGTCCGGGAGGTGAATGGTTTCGCTCCTGCTGCTGTTGAGCAGCAGGTTGACCGCCCGAAAGAGGCGAGGGAGTTGAATAAAACGTATTACTTGTACTTGAATAAGGCGGATGTGAACGGTTAGGAATTTCATGACCGTGTCCCGCATGTCCGCTTGCTGTTGCGTAAGGTACATACCCCACGTTCTGTATTCCTGCCGTTACAACGCCGGTAGAAGCGGGAGGCGAAGGCGAAGGCGTAAGATGGTTATCTAACACATGATGGTGGCGGTGGTGAGGGTGAGCGGCATAAATATCACCACTCGAAGAAGTAGAATCAGTTAAATTCCGACGGGCGAGTCCCGTCGCGCTTGACGGCGGATAGGGCATACTCGACATAGAGGGTGTGCCAGACTCCCGTTTGGCCAAATCGGCTTTTCGCCGCCGTGATTGTGCCGCTGAAGGCCCTTCTTTCTTAGCCCTCGACCGGGCATATCGTAGTCCACACCTGAAAGACGATGCTTCAATATTAATGCAAAAGTCCAGCAAGAAAATATACCCACGCATTACAAAGCTCCTTCTTCCCGCTAGGGCCTTTTCGCCACTCAGGACTTTGAGTTGTTTTACAGCTCGAGCATTTCAAGATGCCTGAAGGCTTACTAACGCCTATCCCGCTAGAACCACTGGCACCAGTACCTGTAGATCCTCGAATTGGTCCAGGTCCTGATCCGGGACCATGGCCATGGCTTGATCCCAAGTCTCGGTCACGAGCCGAGGTTGGGCTTACTCGTCGTCTTGAGGGTGGCACCACATCCGAACCTGGTGGGCATGTGGCAGCTGGCGTTGGCCCAGTGGAGCTGCTTGCACCTGAAGGCATGGGACCATAACTCGTGTTATAGTTGGGTGAAGGGGAAAGTGGGCGTTCGAAAGGTGCTTGAGCGGCTGATGGAGGACCGCTTGGGTAGGATGCTGAAGGGGGACCAGATGACCATGTTACTGGGGGTGAGGCAACTGGATATTCGGAGCGTAAATTGTGGACGTTCTGTGTCAGCGCTATATATGCGGTATTGTTATGTTGTTCAGGGGTTACAGGCTTTGAAAACGAACCTGGCTGCCAACGATGTGGAGGATACCCATTACTCGAAAGGCCATTGCCGTATGCGACTTCATGCGAAGGTAAAGGAGGCATATTGTATGGGGCCGGTTGGTCGTAGTAGTGCGCGTAGTGAGCATAGTCTACTTGGTTCATCGCAGTGGAAGTGCGAGGATGGTTGAAGTTCACCTTGTGGCAGGCGAAAATAATGGTCCCTGTTGTGGTGAACGTTGTGGTGAACGTTTATAAGGGCAACAGGTCAGGGGGAAAGGAAGCCAACGGCAACTTACCATGCGGTATAAAAATGCTTTCAACTTGACAGGGAAGAACTGCAGGCATGTCTTGCAATGCCTTGTATCGGCGTGTGCAGCTCGTTTTTGCATCGCTACCACCGGGAACTCCGGCAGAGATCTGGACGTTCTCGACTAGTTTGGCAAAGTCGCCGCTGGAAGGGCCTTGTGCTGAATCAGGAGGCCAACTGAGTAACAGCGGCCGCTTATGTTCGTTGAGTAGAATTTGGAAGACGCGTGACATGCTGCCGTTTTGTGGTACACACATGAGGAACCGGTTGTGCAGAGTCTCAATTTGTTCTGGTGGCATCCATGGTGTGCCGCACCAATTCGTCCAATCATTTTTGTGGATTTCATCATTGTCTGCGATGGAATTAAGGTCAACAACAGCGTGGATGAAACACAGCACAAGGCCATCAGCAGCCCAGTTTATAACGAGATCGACAGCAAGGTAGTCTTTGTCGAGCGATATTTTGTCAGCGTCGACCCAGTCAGGGCCGGGGCCCTGATAACCGAGCTGCCTCCGAACAGAAGATAACCGAGAATAGCGAACGCTGATAGATGAAGGAAAAGGGGGCGTTGAATGAAATGTGAATACGATAATATAAAGGTGAAACGCACCGCGTAACTGAGCCGTGGAGAGTCTTAGTCTCTAGGACATTGCCTAAATCTCGCTTAGCCGATGCCTGCTCGTCTGGGTGTACGAAAGAAAGGAGGGATTTTCCGACAAGAAGCTCAGCTTGGTCGCCGAGATGGTAATCCAGGACTGGGTCCAAGTAAATGAACTGGAGGTCCGAAGACAACAACGCCCAATCTAAAACAGCGAGTGCAGTGAATGTAAAGAGGTTGTTGACCAAATTCAAGAAGACCTACAACAGCGAGTCTGACCAACTTTTGGCAGAGTAACTTGCTCTGCTGCGTAAGATGATGATGGCGGTGTTGGTAAGTGGCTATATGAGGAGTTGTGGTACTGTTGAGCATCTGTATTATCACTCATGAGATAGCTCATGGTGGTTTGAGAAAGAAAGTGAGACAGACGCCAAAAAGTACCACGCTGACTCTGAATCAGGGGTTTCCATTTCTTCGTAGGATTGCCATAACTGGCGCATTGATCGCCAAATAGATTCAACTTGAGATCTTCTTTCCGCCATGTCAACTAAAAACATTTGGGTAGCTGCGGGTGATGGCGACCTCGACAGAATTAAGGTGACTGCTTTCTACGCTACTAATATTCGTTGTCTGACATCGTCCACAGCAACTAGTAGAAATGGAATGCAAGTACTTCACATCCTGTTTGCACAACAAATTCAATACATCTCCGTAGCTCGCTCTCCAAATCTTCCCGATCCCAACAGCTACACACCTATGTAAAGAAAAAAAATTCTTCGGTCCTGCATAAACATTTACATTTGTTTCCAAGCCATGCTGCAGCCTCCTATGGACATATCCACATCTTGGAGTATCTTCTGTCCCGTGGTCCGTCCGTCGATTTTCCTCGCCTGTGCAATTTTCAAATATCTGCATACCTTTTACAGGTGGGAATGTCAATGTCACGGAAAGCGATGGCGACACCACACTCTACACTGTAGAAGACATACAAACGGCCCGTTTCCTCGTTGAGCATGGAGCCATTGTCACGCGTCAGAATCTAGAGGGTGTCTCGGTACGTTCCATCCCTCCATTTTTTCTTACCATCTTGGCAATTCAGGAGTAACATTACACTTTTTCAAGCCTATTGATCATCTGACAGAAGAGTTTCCGGACGTGGCAGAGTATCTGCGCTCTACGCTTGATGAAACCACGCAGCGGTCCCCCATTCTGCAGTTACCATCTCAACACTCGCAAAACGCTGCGTCGGAGGAGCTAACAACGGTTCTTATGTCCGCTGCGCAGGAAATTATCGACCGTGCTAAAGCGGAAGGCAGAGATCCCGAAGATGAGCTCCGAACTCTCGCGGGTAGAACTGTGTTGGAAGGGATTCTCACTGGGTATGAGATGACAAATATGGCCGGAAGTAACGACTCAGATGCGCAGTCGTCTTCGAAACGCCCACGCATGGATGACAATGGTAATTACACTTGATTTATCTTCACCACAGGTAAAGGTGTTGCGTATGTATCATTTATGTATATGTATGTAAACTGATGTAGTGATTGTCATCGACATGATCACGATCGATAGAGGTTCCTTCGATGGTGATCATGATCAGAATCCAGTTTATCGATCAGGTGTGGAAGATTCGGATCCGAGGTACAAAATATCTTTGGGAGTTTAGGTGGACACGAGGAGACCTTAGGCCAGAGGCCGGGACTTGTAGGCGGCTATTTTGTGTTGTTGATACGGTGACAAACCCGAGTAAACACTGAAAACGTGGGCGTCAATTAAATGTCCATAGATCTGGTGAGAACCTTGCTGCAATGTGGAAGGTTGAGTCATTTTCGAAAGCAGAAGCTTGAAGCAGAAAAATAGATAGGAGAAGATACCACCTCGCAATCAAAAATTTGACGTTTTTCCGCGCTGTTTGTTATATAAAATTTGAATTAATCAGTGGTTGATCAGTGGTAACGCTCTAACACGCAATACTCAAAGGCAAAACGTCAAGGCGTTAGGCAACGGTTCCTAGTTTGATGAGACCCAATCTCCAGACTCGCCGCTCGGAGATGTCATATGTGTCAAATTCAAAGTCGCGTTGTTTGTTCGGTACAAACAACAGCTTTGATAGAGGTGGCTTCGGCGAACCATGTCCATCGACGAAGGTTCGCAATGGGATCCTTGCGCAATAATTTCCACCTTCCTGAGCCTTTCTGACATTGCTAAATCCTCTTTGGACTTACGTCGTTCAAAATCTACGTCTTCAAATGACAATGGTGATACGCCTGTCCTCCAACTTCTGTCTGATTTGAGAGCAAGAGGATACGAGAGAATATGCATGCCCCTTACGAACGAACGCTGGAAAGCAAGGTGGGAGCAGATGTGTTTATTGCCTGCAGAAAGCACGGAAGTAGATAAAGAGAGGGCCGCAAAAGACGCAGAAACTTGGAGGACGATGCCTGCGTTTAAGAAAGATGAAGTTACGATTACCAGGCTAGGTATGAATTTTCTTTCTTTTATCTACTTATTTATATTGAAATTTAATACGCAGATGAAGCGGAAGGAATTATTGTGATGATGTCCCAGTGGCTTGAGCTGGATTCGCCAGATGATTGGGTGAGGCATGATGCAGAGATAGCTCTACACCAGGAACTCTCCTATGCAGCCTACCTCAATATCTCGACAGCTATCTTACCCCCGCCGCGTAATAGAGAGCATGTTGCCTCTTACGCGCGTACGGTCAATGCTTGTCTTGCCAAGACCCAGTTTATCAGCTTATCTGTGAGATTGCCAATATATAACCCATCCATTCTTCAACCTCCTTTGGCTTCTCCGCATATCCAATCACCAGCAACCCCGTTCAGTGCAACTCCCTCGGTCGTTGTTTCGTCTGATATCGATCATGTTCGTTCCGGTTCCAATGCCTCTCTCAACACAACCTGGGAAATGTGGGATGTGATCCGGACAATGTGCGATTATAATCCACGCTTGACACTCAGTAAGCATACCATATTTCACTTCATTTCTTTTTTGCTTATTGTCATATCATAGCTCTCGATCTATCGATAGCACTTCCTGCCACTCTCGGTGTCCTCAGCAAATGGGCCGCCGAATCAGTGAGATACATCTACCTTCCATCATCTACTTTCATTGCCAATATGAAAGATTACCCTGTGCTTCCAAAACCAACGCAGCGGTTTATCCGGGATAGCATGATAGCAAGTAGCGTGTCTTCTTTGAATACATTGAATTTTCATCAACTTTGAATATTTCTTTCTTTACCGTATAGCATCAACCAGTTATCATCCTCGCAGGCGTCAGCGAAGGTCGCCACGCTCGCGGTGGTGAATCGGCGTATTCTCAGTATGTTCGCCATCTGGAGAAAACCAGTACTGTCGTACAGGCTGCCAAGAGTCCAGGCACTGTGGAACATTTTGCGAAAGGATATCAGGATTACCTCCAGGCACCCTTGCAGGCATGTTTGATACTTTCCGTGTAGTCAGAAGAATTGATTGTATCTAGCCACTTATGGACAATCTCCCGAGCGTAACGTATCAAACTTTTGAACAGGACCCCATCAAATATATGCTGTACGAAGAGGCAATGTTTCGTGCTTTTGCTGACCATTTGGTCGGCGAACAACTGTGCGTATATTACTTTTTAAAATTTTCGTTGATATGTAACTTAGATCTTTCATCATTTCAGTGTAGTTTGCATCGCAGGAGCAGGCCGTGGTCCTCTTGTTGCACGCTGCTTCAAGGCACTTGCACGAGCTGAACGACATGCGAAGGTTATTGTAATTGAGAAGAACCCGAATGCATTCGTGACGTACGTGATTCTTTTCCGAAAACATCATAAATGGAAGACCAACTCCTTGACATCATAGGTTACAGCACCGACAGAGTAAGGAATGGAGTGACAAGAATATGAAGCTACTGTTTGGAGATATGCGTTTGCTCGATATTCCAGAGAAGGCGGATGTAATTGTCAGTGAACTATTGGGTTCTTTTGGAGATAATGAGCTCAGTCCCGAATGTCTCGACGGTGCAATGAAATTTTTGAAGCGTATGTTTTGTCATAGCTCAAAGTCAACCTTTCTTAACTCCATTCATTCAGCTGAGGGCATTTCCATCCCGTCATCCTACACTGCTCACCTTGCCCCGTTGTCTTCCTCAAAACTCTATCAGGAAGCTCGCTCGACGAAAAACGAAAAGAGTCTCGAGACACCATACGTGGTGATGTTCCAAGCAGTAAATATCTTGAGCGGAACAAAAACCCCTGCAGACGCCGATGGTCGCTGTGGACCTCGAGTTCAGGAGTGCTGGGAATTTGAACATCCAAGAAGGGATACGGTGGTGAACAAGCAAGGTATATGCTATCCATCTAATATGATCCTCTCTTGATAAATCCTCTGCAATAGGTCTCCCGTTCACGAATAGCCACAATGCTCGGTCGGCGAATTTGAGATTCTATATTCCCCATGCTGGAATTTTACAGTGCGTAGCGTATTTTTGAGCCATTGGTAACGACAAAACCTCATCAACGTCTATGTATGCGCCTACTCCATTCCAGCGGGCTCGCAGGATACTTCGAAGCTGTGTTGTACGGAGACATCGGGCTAAGCATCCACCCACACCGAAAAGATCTAGTATCAAAGGACATGTTGAGCTGGTTCCCGCTTTTCTTCCCTTTCAGAGTACGCGGCGCAATTGAACCTACGGTTCTCGACTAATCGGTCTTTTTAGGAACCTCTCTACCTCCCGAGCAACTCAGAATTACAGGTCTCGATATGGCGGGTCACTAACGACCGGCGCGTCTGGTATGAATGGCATGCGGAGTCGTTCATGTCTGTGCCTAGTAATCTCAGTAGTCCCGCTTCCGGCCAATCGAATAAAGAATGGTTAGGCCAGCCTCCGTACGGCGCAGCGTTGTCTCCTTCACCATCTGCCTCGCTACCCTCACTGTCCCCTCTAGTAGCCCCGCCAAGCCCTCTGATTGAAGCCGTAGACCTCGATCCATCAAAAATTGCAGGACTACCCGATGTGAGGGTTATCAGTGGGAGCGTGGTTGATCATGAGCTGGTGAAGATCGGTCAGACGAGTTTGCATAACCCTGGAGGGAGGAGCAGCTGGATCGGCCTCTGAGCATACCGCAATACGTTGGAAATTTGTCAAAGTGGCTGGCATCTCATGTTCTTTGGATCTTCATTTGGATTATGCCTGGGAAGTGTACATTTTTAGTTTCAAAAATGTCACTATTTTTTTGCTCGTGGAGGTTCGATCGGTGGCTGACACTCAAGAATGGCTGACGTCGATGCGTGCTGGTATAGATATATATGGGCCATGGCGAGGATCCATTGCTTTCTTCCTATTCACTATAACAGCGCTCGTAACTCTGTTCAATAGTTCTTCCGCGTTTCGCCTTTTCGTCAACAGTGCATCCTTCACGCCACCCATTGCAAAATGATGAAGTATCTCGTCGCCGCCGCTGCCGCCATCATCTCCATTGTTCCAAGCATGGCTGCTGTGACATTCGACACCCCGTACGTTGGTTCCCCTTGTCAGCTCTTGTAGTTCTGATGTTGTACGGTCGTAGCTTCAATGTTGTTCAGTGCCGTACGCTCTTTCTTGTCATCGCTTCATTACAAAGGTTGATATGGCATTGTTAGAACCCCAACTCCTAAACTATCGAGGTACTTCGCCCTTTTGGGTGTCCATTATTCCTGGTAAGCCCTACCGTACTCTACACCCCTGCACCGTATTTATGGTATCTTTGCTTTGGTTGTGCATCGTTGCAGGGGGTCAGCCAAATGCCACGCCAGTACGTTTCTGCACCTTTCTAGTCCTTTAATAGGCCGGCATCTGACGCTGTATTGTGTTCAAATAGCTTAGGACGTTCCCGAGGCAATCTGATGAATCTATGACCATCTTAACCGACTTCCCCGCTGGGACCTCAATGTACGTTTTCTTTCCCTTCGGCGGATGTGCGAGTTTCATTCAACCTCTTGCAGTACATTTGCCGTCAAAGATGCCACCGGTGCAACCGGGTACACGGACGTCGTCGTCGTCCAGCCAGGCTCCGATAGCAGGTGAGTTTTACAGATTAGTAACGAGAGGCTTCTTTGTCTAATCCACACGTTTTGATAGTTGCTTAGGCTCTGCAGCCGTGCAAGCACAGCCGGCCAACGGCAGCACTACGAAGCCTTCTCCTCAGGGTCCTGCGCCTCCCTCCTCCACTCCGCCTACCAAATCGGGATCTGGTGCTGTAGGCACTGGTCCGGCCTCGTAAGTCTATTTTTCCTAGATTCGTTGATAGGTTCAAAAGCTAAACGTTATGAATAGGTTCAATCAGCCTATGCTTACTATGTCGACCACAAGACCCTTTGGTGGCATCCAGGCGGTTTCCTCTACCTCCAGTTCTGCTTTGGCTGCCCCCACCTTGCCGGCGACGAGCGGAGCTGGGTCTCGCTTCGCTATTAGCAGCTTTGGATTGGCCGCTGTTTTGGGTCTTTTCGGTGCTTTCCTCTTGTGAGGGGTTAGCTACAAATCTTGCTTAGAAATTTAGATGGCTTCGACTAGGATTTAAGATACATTTCTAGTATACCCTTCCATATAGTCAATTTTGTTTCCTACATTTACTGTAAGAGATTCTGAGGTGTGTCAAGATAACGTCTTGAAATCCGAAGGTGACAAAACAGGACACGGATTTGTAACAACTGCCCGCTCCAAGGACGATGACATTCTTGTGGGGACCACTCGTCTTGTATGATATCGCCGCTGTCGCACCCGACAAAAAGGATAATCAAGAGGTCCGCTGACTTACGGGTCGTCAAAATGCTCGTCTCTTTGTAATTTTGTCACACACACCGAATATTTTATGATAAACGATAAACATAGCTGAGCCTATCCACACCTCTACTCACCTTTCAAGCTCGAGCTTGATAGACGCGCACTAAATCACAGATCACGAACTGCGGACTTTGTTGCAATAGGAACCTTAAAACGTAACTTACAACTTGTACGGTACACCTGAGAAAGGCGTCAAATGCCCGATATGGTACTATCGACTTTGATAGTTTAAATTTTCATCGTCGTCAAATTTAAATCTGTATGTATGTATGTATTTCATGAGGTGGACAACTAAGCAGGGCACTTTGCAAAAAAGGTATCCGACCTGCCTGGTTCGAACAGGCGACCTCAAGATGACATATCCATTACAGTCTCGCGCTCTTCCAACTGAGCTAAGGTCGGAATATATTAAATGCCTGTTATAATTTATTATTAATTTGTTGTAAGAGGAAGTTCAGTAGTCGGCTTTTGAATGTACACTATCTGTTTGCTTCACGAGCTCAGACATCGTCAAACACGTCATGTATTTCAACAAATGGATATAGATTTTATGGAAGTTACAGACCAAGCAAGAAAAATGTACATATTGAATAAAACGATGCAATTGGGTTAAATGAGAAGACTGCAGTAATGTCATGACGAGAATAATGATGGGCCAGACACACACATTACATGGGTTTTACTGTTTAAAATACATCTCGATGATGATATTGATAATCATAATAAGTCCATATGAGCAAATTAGGAGAACGCCCCATCTCCGTGTCAAGAAGTAGTCGTTTAAGGGAACAAATATTAGTGTCGCCGCGAGGAGGAAGAGAAGGCCAAAGGTGCTGACGTAGAGGGTTCTTGAGATCGTGAGGTCGTAAGGTTTAGATGTTTGGTGGATTACGTAGGACCCAGAAATGCCGACACCCAAGAGGATATTGAGCATGGGTCCACCAAAGCATGCTGAGAAGCCCATCAGTGGCGCGAACGTCTGTTCAAATTGCATCAGTTATAAAGGAAATGAAATTAATTATAAAGTCACTGACCGCCACACTCATGTTGGCTACAAGATCAGCAAGTGAGTTACCAACAGCGAAGATAGTGAGACCGATGATTGCATCAGATAGGCCGAATATGAGGCCGAATGTCTGAAGGACATTGACGACTTCATCTGCAATCGCCATGATCCATACGACCGAGACAACAAAGCCCATTGAACATCGAGCCATACGAAATGGGATGTCATCTCCTTGGTCAGAAAATATGAGGGTCAATGCTGCGATAGTAAATCCTGCAACAGCTGTCCCGAGGAGGTACCAATGCTCGTGCTCCGCACCGTCTATTGCAAAGATTGAGAATGAGTTCATTGATAAAAATGTATGTATTCACCAAGAAGGACTTTGACACAGAACAAAGGTCCGCAAATGCACTGAACAGCCATGAGCCACTTATTGAATTGTAGTTGATGCAGATTTTCTTCAACTTCCTCCTCCGCAATGAGAACCCGCTCCTGTCCCTCCTCTTCAAACTCTACAAGCCTAGCATCCTCATCGCCAACTACTTTCTCTCGTGAAAATGATCCTTTCCCATAAGGTGTCACGACAACAGGGAGTGTTAGTGTTAAGAATAAAATAGCGGGAGCAGCCAGAACGGCAGCAATCTTTGATGGTATACTTTGATGCCGGAAATTGGACAGAGAAGGGAATAGAGTATGCAAAGTTTGTCGTACAACAGTCCAAACACGCTGCCGTTTGGACGGAGGAGCAAATAGTTGCTCTTCCTCGTCAGGGTCAGACCCTGTGAGTGATGGGGAGGCTGGGGTGCGCATGACGAAGGGTAAGTCATTCCTGGATTCGGTGGGTAGGGTGATTGGATCACTGTGCCTGGAAGCACGATGTTCGTCGTTAAATGTTTCAGATGCCGCTGTTGAGTGTCGTCGTGACCTTGGGTGAAGGCTATTCAACGCATTTTCATCCAAGCTAGAATGCAATGGTTGTCTGGGGGACTTGAGCGACCTTAAGGAAGGTCGATGGTAATGGCCACCAGCGTATGGAGTGACTGGGCTTTCGAACATAGTTAATGATGATGCAGAGGCTTCACTTTTTAAGGAAGCGACAACATCACGAAATTCGAGAGCCCCAACGAGTGAAAATGATGGAAGTCTTCCAAGACTTGGTGTAGGAGAAGGTGATCTACCATATCGTCGAGGTGACATATCTGTCTGGATGCGAAGGGTATTCGGAGCAGAAACTGCACGTGTTCTCGGACTACTCAGTGTCACAGTCAGACGCGGGATTATAGCTATGTAAAAGTCGACCAGTATTAAGAAACATGAAACAGACCAAAAACGCACATACGTTCGTCTGTGTATCTGGGAAAAGGAACTTCCTCAGCATACTCGTTCCTAATCAGGTTTTCTATCTGACGCCTTCGTTCTTGCCGTCTTTCCCACCACGATCCCACTACAACCACGATTGCATAGAACACGTACAACGCAATCATGCCACTGGCTTCCAATGCAGAAATTTTACCATCCCAAATTGCTACCAACAATAAACTAACAGCGATGGTGAAGAAGCCAACATCTCGAAGGAATGGACCACGATGGACTTGAAAGGGTTTTATAATGCAGACGGAACCAACGACACACGAGACGATGAAAGTGGCTGCCCCAATGAGTTCTCCAAGTGCAAGGCTCCCAGAGTTTGCACGCATAGCAGAAAACGTAGAAAATACGTCTGGACTTCCATTCCCAAATGCCAAAAATGTTACTCCAGCGACGTTTTCGTCGAGTCCAAGCACCTGAGCAATTGTTGCCAGATTAGGGGTGAAAAAATCGGAAGCACTGATGCCGAGGGTTGAAAAGAGGAAGATGAGCCACAGAACGAAGCCGATGAAAACGAAAGGTCGGAACCCAACATCTGTGCAGAAGTAATGGCGAAGATAATCGAAATCGAGAAGAGTATCGGATGCATGGCACTCCCTGACATGCTTGCATTGTGCTTCTGCTGGCAAGGTGCGGGGATGACACTAACGCAAATGTTAGGCTAGACATATATACAAGAAATTAATTGAACCTCGTCTTCTTGGACCTGATATCCAGATGGCTGCGATAGGTCGTACGACCTGCGCTCCACAAGATCCGCAGACCCGTAGTTCACTTGACGAAGGGTGCGACCATATTTGCTTCTTGACAAAAGGAGGCAATTAATGATAAGAAAAAATACGAAAATGAATCTTGCGACCACTCTTGACATCGAGGAAAGAAGAAGAAATAGACAACCATCCGGAAT
>JAIUJM010000075.1:0-32762 GCA_026262225.1 Inosperma sp. D86
GTGGTGAACGTCGATCCTGTTATCGTTATCTATGTCATCACATCTCCAGGCCTAACGTGAAACCAAGAACTTAAAAGATAGTAGCCGATCATGTAACAGCGCAAATAATTTGCCGTGAAATCTCGTGAAATGCGAAAATCGACCGTATATCCCCGCTTAGATATCGGTAATCGCTTGGATTGGCAAAATACTGGATTAGGTTATGATTTTTCCCGTTATAGCAATCATATTTCATGCTGAGGCTGAGTCGAGTGCACTATCAGATCTATTCATACCCAACAAATATATTGTGCTTCCTGCCCTCCAAATTTTGTTAAAAATTATAGGCTCTTATACAAAACTGAGTTCGTTTTTTAAAACTTATATTTTAGCCATTTGGGTGTGAGTCAAGTGTGAGTTCAGAGCTGACACGAGAAGGGAGCCTGTTACCTGTAACATGTGCTGAAAAATTCTTTGGAAGCTAGACTGCTATCTCTGCCTTAATTTTTAAAAACCCTAATAGCCTAACAAAGCCATGCGACCTTGGCTGCATTCGAAAATAACGAAATTGATTATATGTCTAACGGCAGTGACACCGGGTATCAGAAATCAATTCCAACCCATCGGACCAGTCAAATCCAGAGCCTCAAACAAGGCAGCAATCTCCAAAGAGCGTCACAGGCTCTTACTTGACAATTTGGCATATTTTCATTAAAACATGGATAGCCGAAACCAGTGTTAGTTTCATATGTCTTTCTTGTATCTAGGTTAAGGGCCCATGTGGGTTCTGGTTTTCGAAAAAAAAGAAGAGCATAGGAACTATGGCGTCCGGTCAACCCGAAGGTCACCTACTGACCAAGGTAATTTTGCCTGCGCCTAGAAGGCACTAGACTGTGTTTCAAGCAGTCTGCGTTTCTGCGTTTTTATTTCTATAACTACTTCGTCAAGGCCGCAGTACGTCAGGATTCATCCCCCTGTTTATCCCGGTTTCTCCCATATCCTAATATATAACATACAGAAATTAAAGTAAAATGGCTGAAATGGGGTTATAGAGCGGATCAATTAATTTTGTTGCGTAGTAAACAAGATTAGCAAAAATAGCAATTCGAAGTAGACAGCAAGAGAGATCTGTATACGAGAGAATCTACAACTTATTCAAATCATGATGGAAAGAGGTTAGCTGCTTGTTGGACGGCAAAATCTGAGTCATGGGGTGGGTCACCATTGCAAACTTTCCTGGGTTGGAAGATGAAGGAGCGTCATGAGGAGACGAACTCTGATATCCTCCAAACAAAGGATGATGGTGCGGCGCAAATTGTTTTGGTGGACGATGGGTACCGCCGACCTTCCCGAAGGCATGTCGTGTCCTAACGTGTAGCTTGAGCCGCTCTCCTTGAGCCGTCTGCGGATGCGTCCGCGAACCGAAGGGAATCAAGAACGTGCGACTGCTAGCTGCTGGTACAAAAAAAGATAACAAAGATTTCGGGAAGAAGGATAATAATATTGAGATTTCGGTGCTTGGATCATGGTGAAGCCTGTCACGTAAAACTAATACTGGTATTCTTCATGAAACGGCTACACGGTTATGAATGGCATATCTACCTCTTCATTATACCACGCCAACGGAGGAAACTCGGCTCGGTGACTCGGAATTTTGGAGTATTTCTCACGTGACATCATGCATAACATATATATTGATTTGGTTCTTGCCCTGATCGAGTTAAGTCACTCATGTCATCACCCGCTGCCTTATTTCTCTCTGCCTTTGCTGCCTCTCCGTCGTCTACCGGCCCAAGAGACGATGAGGAGACGACGGTCGCAGGCTACTCACTCGGCTCTGTCGTTGGCTATGGCGCAACGTCCACCATTCGCAAGGCGTACGACGCTGCAGGTCATGTTGCTGCTGTGAAAATCATCTCCATTTCCGAAACGTCAAACAAGGCTTTGTCGAGAGCTCGTCGAAGGCTCTTACATGAAGAGTCAATTTGGGCTTCTCTTAGCCACGAGCATATTCTGCCTCTCTTCACAGCCCATCACACCCCAAATGCCTTTTATTTCTTCACATTATATTGTCCGGCTGGCTCTCTTTTTGACATCCTCAAAAGAGATGGAACCCCTGCCTTGCTTCAAGACGATGCAGGAATGATGTTCCGTCAGGTCGTCAGAGGCCTACGCTATCTCCATGAAGAGGCAAGATTTATTCATCGAGACATCAAACTCGAGAATGTCCTTGTCGATGAGATGGGCCTCTGCAAAATTGCAGACTTTGGTATGGCGAAGCCTATCCGTCGATATACCGCCGCACGTTCTCCTTCAGCCTCTAGGTCCCGGTCTCCTCACTCCCAGGAGGAACCGGATCTTGGTGACGATTGGGAGGACGACTTGAATGCCTCCGACTCAACTTCAACCGACTCGGCCGAAGAACGAGAGTTCCTGTTCAACAATTCAGTTCACCGCGCATCTTCATTAAAATCGCCTTCTCGACCACAACCACATTCCCACTTCAGCCGTTTCCACCGTAGCGCCACCACATCCCGCTCTCGCCCTCCCTTCCACTCTCAGACTTTGCCACCTTCCTCTTCCTACCCTGCTTCAAATTTACGCAATCACGACAACAACAACAAATCGGCATCAAAGACCCATTTCCAACCCGGTTCATTACCCTATGCTGCCCCGGAGCTTCTCCTACTACGCCCGGTTCCAGTTCCTTCACCTGCAACTCCTATCCAGAACACTGGTCATGGCTTGAGTAGCCACGGTCACAAGAACAGCAGCAGAAGTCGAAGCAAGGGAAACAGCCGAAGCAAAAGCAGAACTAATCTTAAATCACCTTCAACAGCTGCGGCTAAGAAGAGTCGCCGTAACCGAAGCCGAAGTCAAAGCCAAACTCGATATGTACCACATCCAGCCCAAGATATTTGGGCACTCGGAGTCCTCCTTTACGCCCTCCTTACTGGAAAACTGCCCTTCTCAGATAGGTTTGAGCCGAGACTGCAAATGAAGATATTGAATGGTGAGTCTTCTTGCTCCATCCAAAAAAAAACAATAAGCCGACGTTGTCACCAAAAATAATAGGGCATTTCACACCACCACCCGACATTGGGTTAGGCGCCGAACGGATCCTTCGTGGGTGTCTTGATAAAAATGTGAATACGAGATGGACCATTTCCATGGTCGATGAAGTCGCATGGGGTGTTGGATGGGGAAAAGAGGGTGATGAGATTGTTGTTAGCGATCATGAGGATGAACCTTCACCAGCCGCTCCAACGACTGTTGAACGATACCAAGGCGAATCTTTGACTGGCGAAAACACTGCTACCAACTCTAAAAACACAAACAACATCCAGACTGTCACTTGTCCTTCGAACGTCTCGTTCTTCTATGACTCCAGACCCCTCATGATGGAAGAAGGCAGGCCACATGGCCCGGTGACGTTTGTCGATGACGAATATCATTGTGTTGCGGGATTTGACCGCAGACTTGAAGAAGATGGAAGGTCCTTGTCTCCTCTGGATCGGAACTTTGGAGAAAGAGGACGGCGGAAGGGCATATCCGTTCCTGCCCTTGTTCCTCTGACTCGGGCCTTCGGTTAGGTGTCCTTCGCCGTCTGGTTGATATATATTCCGCGACCTTTGGATTCTCGGACCTTTGCAAGAGCAACTAAAAAAATACCAATGATTCATGACGGTTTGGAGAAGGTCCAGTACACTGTATTAGACCGGATCCCTCCGCTTGCTTCAGAAGTAATTTACAAGGACAAGTTTTGAGCCATTGTCATGGTCGTGTCCGTCGGTTCTGTGGTCTTGTTCGACCTCGATCACTCAATACTGACGGTGCGGGCCCCTTTCTGCTTTGTTATCTGATGTCGATACCTTTTTTTTCTTTTTCTTGTCACCCCAACAAACACTGTACGATATACAATTTTTGGCCTTTCTTCTTTCGCCTTTTCGGTTTCGATGTATCTGTCTCGAAAATTTCTCTTTCTCTCTATTTATTTCTTGTGCTTCAAGTCTGTTGTACCATATCTCGCAACTTCGTTTTTTTATTCGATCTCATTTGCATCACTCTCAGTGCATTGATGCACCACATGCACATGTAACTTGCTTTCGGATCTATTTATTCCTGCGTTTCGTAGTTGCAATACTAGGCATTTTTGCTTTATCCTATGGTACCTCAACATGTGCATAATATATCACTACTCATGTATGCACTTCCGGCTGTTTTGCTTACCCGTCACCCGACCAGCATTCAAAGAACGGTGTACCCCATACTATATCATGATGCATTGATGTGGCTTGCATTGTGGCTTTGCATTAAACTTGGTTGTTCCCCGTCCCTATATAGATACGTAAAAGTTTTCATGATCATCATTGAACCCAATTGTGAGGCTAGAGTACGATTTACTCCGAGGCCCAATACATTTGCACGATATGCGTGGAGATATTATGTACTTGCTAGTTCCGGTTTCGGTACCGTACGGTACCGGTACTATCTGAATACGTGGTACGACGCCCTTGTGTTTGAGGTTGTACCTCACTTAACGTTACATGTACCACATAAATATATATTCCTACTTATCTTCCCATCATTTCTTGTTGAAAACGCCAATGATATGATATGATATATTATGATATATCGAAATGGTTTCACGTTACACATGATTAGACTTTTTCAATTTCATTTAAATTCGGTACCGACCGGGCGCTACCAGCAACCTGTAATGTCAAGGTCATTTGCACCGGATTATCGACAAGTTGTATGTAAACCCGTTGCACAATCAAACAAACCTGGTCAAGTTTCCCTTTCACAACCATATGCCACAACGTCTTATGCACATGCTTGTCATGTGTAGCAGTAAAGACAAACAGATTCGAGCCAGAGTTGAGATGCAATCAACAATTCGAACTCAATACCTACTGGGCCAGCCAGCCTGGAAGGCTATACTTTAACGTACGTATATGATAGCAACCATCGTACCACATGAGCAATGCATGTGTAAAAATCGATACTGTATCGATATCTACCATACAAAATAAAGTTTAATCATCATGATACTCCTTCAGATGCGTAAGTTGAACCGTCCCGAGCCAGAGAGAACCTTTCTAACCAGCTTCATATCCAACCAATCGATTTGAGATCTTCTGTGTTTGTTAAACATTACATACACCCGAGTTGACCGTGACAGATAGATCTGCGCCTCAGACTTGACACTTCCCCCTTCGACTGTATGCAGAGATAAAATAGGGTTTTTCCCTGTAGACAAACAATAGAGGACACAATTCATATGCGATATGTAAACCGTACTCATCGACATCTGTCACAGTTGTCGGGCAGGAAAAAAAAAGATCATCAAGCAACTAAAAGCCCTTCACTCCCAGTGACCCCGGGACCGACATGTCCACCCATTGGATCAACAACCCCGACAAGCTCTTCCTGGCTCTGGGCAGCCTTGATCTTTTCTGCCCTTCGAAGAGCAGAAATAGCTTGTAAGGACTCGATTTCTTTTTGCAGAGCTGCCTATCAATTTTGAATAAATGTATATCAGTGTTCGAAATTTGAGGAATTGAATTTTAAAAAAACTTACAACTTTTCCCTCTAATTCGATCTTGTTAAAAATCGAGTACGGCGTTTTCTTTCCTTTTTCCTTTTCCTTCTCTTTGCTACTATCACTCAAGACCTTTCCAAAGGCGGCATGACAAAACACCTCATTCATCCAATCATGATTGCGCTTGTAACGTGCAAGAGCGAGCGTGCGTGTCGATAGTTGATCTATTTCATCCCCCGAATCATCGTCATCGTGCTGTCCCGGCATACGAGGATGAGGCGGCGGACGCTAGATACGTGAATGAGTAAGGTGGATCTTGTTTTTTTCTGTCCAAAAAAAAAATCAAAACCTCACCTGCCCAGCCGCAGCCGCAGCAGCCCTCTCCCGCTCCCTCCTCCTTTCTAACGCCTCCATTTGGCTATTCTGCTGTGCAATCATGGCAGCTTGTTGTTGTTGTTGGTGCATTCCTGGATGCGGCTGATGTTGTGGATGGTGAGGCATTCCACCTCCACCTCCACCCATGGCCATCCCGCCTGGACCGCCGCCAGCACCAGGCATGCCCATATTCATGCTCATATTCATGTTGGAAATAGAACCCATGCTGGATAGAGAAGAAGACGCGGAAGAGGGGCCACCACCTGTTACGGCACCGCTCGGCATGCCCATGCCTCCTACATTGGGTACTACCCCACTGAGTCCAGGTATCCCACCCACAGCCCCGGCACCAGGCAATCCCCCAGCAGTCTGCATGGTAGGGTGACCTCCTTGCATGCCTTGGGATTGAATCCCTTGCATACCTGCTCCTTGATTTGGCATTCCTTGCTGTCCTTGGCCGCCAGGTGTGTGAGGACCACTACCGGGACCAACACCCGATGGGCCGGTGCCAGAGGTCGGGAAGACTTTCTGACCTTGTTTCTCACCTGCGACAAAAACAGAGGGTTCGTTTATGGGTCGCAAGGGGTAAGGTCGAATCGGTTGGTTTGTGAGTGGGGGTTGAATCACTTGGACACGGATAATTAGTGTTGGAGAGATAGAAGGTGGACGAGAAAGGACTTACTCATGGATGGACCTCGTGTATAATGTATCAAAGCAAGCTGTGGGTTGCCTCCTTTTAGGAGACGATACCTTCTCCTGACGCGAGATGCGTTCGTCTCGCCTGAGCCGGGTATGAATCCAAATTTAACTTCAGATACTTCGAGTTCCTGTTATTGACATTTTAGAGATTCCAGCACAGTGAATAGAAGCACTCACCCGTGCACCGGCAGGCATCGTCATCTTTACTTCAGTTTCCAGCCATCTTATCCCGTCATTCGGGAAAGGGCTGGTTTGTGGTAGATACAGCAATAATATCGTTCCATCTATAATTAACACATATATTGAATTAGCAAAATTGGCATTATACAGTTCTTCGGCTAAGAAACGAAACCTGAAGGTTTATCTATGTATCCCCATGAAAATGGCACGGTTTGTGCCATGCCCATTGCACGGAGGAGCATCGAGAGTGCGAGGTCGTACGTCAGCTCCCGAGCTGGTGGGATGGGCTCTGGGTAGCGAAGACATGAGCCCTCTGACATGTGTGACATTTTTTATTTTCTTGGACTTTAGATTTGTGAAATTGTATAGACGCGCGGATGAGCGCTTACAAACACGAACTTGAATCGAGATGATGAAAATCAAAAAGGCTGCGTTGATATATTTGGCTGTGGCTTTCGAGGCAAATAGATGGCCCCTATTTCAACGCGTCGCGTCCAGCAACAGGCTGTTCTCTGTCGACAGTGTCCTCTATAATGGTATATATTATTGTTCAGGAGGTGTATAAATCGTCATCTCAACCCCAAGCTCATTCAACACCGCCTCCGTATCTTCCCAAGGTACAGCAAACTTTCCAGAATTAAAACGGCTACTCATCATATGAGCCTTAACAACAGAGCATCTACGACAAACATACCAGGCATGTAAAGCCTTCCCCTCCTTATTCTGCCTCAGCAAAGCCCCAACCGAGCTCCTCGTAGCACCTAAGATCTCCCTTGGACTATCCTTCCGTCTCCCATACGCCTTCGATGTAAATAAACACGCGATATCGTGCTGTTCACCCTTGATTAGGAGGCATGTACCAATCAATGCCTCGCCGTATTCCATACAATGCGCTCGGTAGATCTGGAATTGGGCAGGATACCTTTGCTTAAATGCGAGTGCGATACCCGCGCCCCATGCACCTTGTGTGTTGCAAGCCTGTACCAAGATGCTGTTCGTGGGTGCAGAGAAAAGGTCGCCTGTAATGTAGGATAGCTTCGACTCCATTGTTTTCGATGCAGATGATGACATGTTCAAGGGCAAAAGCAATTGTTGACTCGAAATATATTGAAGATCGGAATCCGGAAAAGATCGGTCATCATTTACCTGCCCTAAATTTAAGAGGTGCTCTTATAAGCGCCGACAGCCTGTCTTGTTTCTCTGGTAACCATTCCCCAGTCGAAAGCAGTGAAAGTTATTTTCCAGAGGTATATTTTTCTCTATGACATCCTTCGTCGTTGACATTTATATGTCTCCAGAAGTCCTCTTTCCGGTCGGAATCTCTGTAGCAAAAAAGGTGATCATGGCGTCCCTTTTCTTTCCTCGAACGAGGTGAGTAAACAGTTCCATCCATCTCTTCCGCTGCTTTAGAGATGTATTTTTCTCAGGATCTTGCTGATAAATGACATCCACCTCTCGGCTGCCAAGGTTGTAGCTAACCTGTGAGGTGATCTACGACCCATGTAAGCTACCTCACTTTATAACACAAATGCAATTAGTAACTTTTCCCAGCGGTAGTTTTCCCAAACCGGGATTACTATCCGAAATCCCTTGTGATAGATAGGTTTCTTTCACTTGGGATTGAATACCCTTGCCCTCTGATATCAGAGCGCTTGGGCATGTGCGGTTGCACCGAAAGACCTTTTGGATGCCGAAATTGAAGGTACTTCTGATGGGATGAATGTCTCATCATGGGCACTTTATTGAAGCAACCTTGGTCTTTTGCATGCACTGCTTTATCAAATCAATTACCCCAGGTCCTTTTTGTGGAGTTTTATAGGATGGCCTTTCACCTAGTTTCTCCATGCGCCTGTATGATATATGTCACCTACCTATCATATACGCCTGTTAGGAAAATTCGCCTGTTATGCCAATTCTACATGCATTTTCCTGAAAATGATAATTACCACCCCTAAAGTTGACATAAACTCTGATCCTTGTTGTTGGCTGATAT
Organism: Inosperma sp. D86; assembly: GCA_026262225.1. Lineage (NCBI taxonomy): Eukaryota > Fungi > Basidiomycota > Agaricomycetes > Agaricales > Inocybaceae > Inosperma > Inosperma sp. D86. The sequence continues at coordinate 8,772 of JAIUJM010000075.1, forward strand.
CTCTATCATCAGGGTTTTATCGATCTCTGAGAATGAGAAACGGCTCGAGGCGCAAGTTCCTCCAAGGCATACATTGACCCTCTACCTTCCTGTCTGCCAGGTTAAGGGTTAAGTCCCTCATGTACGCACCGAAAAACCTATTCTCATTCTCAGCAACAGTTTAAATGCTTGATCACTTGCATCTGAAGGCCGTGGTACCGGTGATATTCCTGGCATGACAATGGTCCTCTATTCGAAGAGAATATCAGTCTATCAAAGCGATCATCACATGCATACCTCGTCCGTTTGAAAAGGTATTATTTGTTGGATGGGACGATTTACTTTTCAAAGCCTTAGGGCTCAAATCAAATAAGCCAGGTCGTATGCGTTGCGTAGTATCATCCTCATGCTTTTTTTGGTTTAGGATATAGTTCGTGTCACCATATTCGACTTTTGTTCCAGCTTGCATGCGTTATGGGTCGTATATGTGGTCTCTGTGTTGTGTGAGATTTGGCTGAAACAGCCGGTTCTTAGGCCTACGGATATTGTGCCATGACGATAGCTAACTGCTTATTAGCTACTTCGGAAAAGATCTCATCGAAACTCAGCAGATGAGTAATAGATTGGTCAGAGAATAAATTTTATGCAGATTGACCTGCGTTTAAAAGTTGGACCCGGGTTTTCCGTGTGTCTAGCGGCGGATCACTGACCTAGTACCGACTCAATACAAGTGAGGGCTATTTGAACATATATGAGTACGGTACATAGCACTTAGTACCCTTGCTTAATAAAATCCACTTGAGTATATTCCTCCGATTGACTTCAATGACACACATCTGGCCTTATTGTTTGTCTTCCATAAGCGCCCGATCTTAAGGCTTGAGCCACAAACCTGCCACAAACGACATTGAACCGATTCATCAGTGGAAATATTTTTGATGATCAACTCATTTGATCGAAATGGTCAAACGATCGTTCGGAAGCTTACAAGGCCAATACCAAATATTGGATGCATTACTTCCGGCCAGCTCATAGGCTCGGAGGTTTGAATAGTGATATATTGTTCCTTCGAAACTTTGGTTCAGGTTTGGTCATCATCATCGGCTGTACTTTCTTTTTTTGCGAGTGGGTTTCACGTCTGCCGACATCGCCGCACATGACGTACTACTGTCTTGGAAAAAACTTCCCCTAGCGATGATTATCCTGCCCTTCCAAGTTTTGTATCAAAAGACACGAAACGGATGTAATTTTCTTGCTCACAGATATGAATTCTATATGGCTAACGGTAATCTTTGGGTTGTCGATATTCCAGCGGTCAAGTTGAACTCCTTGTCTTGGCAGAACCTCCAAAAATGCAAATTCTTTCCTTATGCAATTTTTTTCCAGCAGATGTCGTTAGAGTGACATTGACTTATGAACGCACAACATTGACATCTTACATGCATTAGGGTAATAACATGCAAGCACCTAACCGGCCACGTTTTATTGACACCTGGCGACTTGTCCCCGCCTTCAAAAAGATTGTCGTGACGTCTATTTTGACAGGACAGGGACAATAACCCAGACACATGGAAAAGGGTATGCCGCGAAGGTTACCGTCGGCGCATGTAGGAGATGAATCATATCAAAAAGGAACCTGTCTATCTGCCTGTCAGTTGTCCAAACGCAAATTGCATGTCGACGGCTTAAACCCTGAGGATTACCGGAACGGACCCAAACCGTCTGGCAGCTTTTTGTCGGCCAAGCTGTGTATGGTTTTTACATTTTCATCGATTTCGGCGATTTCGGTGATTTTGGCCATTTTTTTTTCTTTTAGTACAGATATATCTGATGGCAACATGCTACATGCTTAGTATCACAGAATCCATCTTCGTTTGGGCATAGGGTAAGACTTTTTGGGTAGGGTCGCTTTGTGCCTTCTGCTTTGCGAAGGGAAGGAGTCCTTGCCCAGAAGAGGCGACGAAAGGATCCAGGTCTGATCTCGGCTGTTCGGATGATGCTTCTTGCACTGCAGAAAGACTTGTCAAGTGGCTCCCGTTGCAGGACAAATATTGTGTCTGATCTCGAGATCGTGCACAATTGGTGCATATGGTACCAATGGTCAACGGTGATTTCCTTCTTCGATCCGGTCTAATCAAAGGTCTTATCTTCAATGTGGAGTCGCAGATTATACTTCAGCTAGGCCCAATGAATAGCTATCTCCAGAATGCAGATGATACCGCACTCCGAATCATCGGAGACAGGCGCTTACTTTGCAGTTGTCGGTTTTGAACCCGGTCGGCGAGTTGGCCGATAGTCGAGTACACCATTCAAAGTTTTCAAGGGGAAGAAGGAAACTCTAGCCCGGTGCTGCGAGGAGGGGTTTAGGTGGTGTAATCAATTGGCAACTGTAAAAACGTGGTCATCCGACCCTTACCTCTCGTCAATGCCCTTTCGAAGTTAAACTCAAAGGCAGCGTCTATTTTTGACAGCGCAGCGATGTCTGAACGGATGTCGAAGAGACTCCTCATACAGAACCCACCTGATGGATTGATTGCGTCAGGTCTGCATTTCTTTCAACTCTCAACCAAACTGCGGTGAAATTAAAACTGTCTGATTCACATTCAAGAAGGACGACGCAAAATACCTTGGTTTGTTAACGTGATGACGTTTGTTTTCTTTCCCGTAGCTCAGGATGGTGTGCAACGATTACGAGAAGGTATTTGTTAATTCACACTGTTCTGTGGGCTGACGCATTGAGTCTAGAAGGGGATTCAGGGGCTGCAGTAAGGGGACTGAACAAACTAGGCAATATTTCAACTCTGCACCCTCATTTCCGTGGTTCATGCAAGAGTAGGTACTGATACTAATACCCCGGTACGATGACATGATCAATGCTATAAGCATGATTCAACGGCAACTGGTGTGCACTGGGTAAGTAGCTGTGCAGGAAGCATGCTCCGGCGCTATCTTTGGGTTTATGGACTTCTGATTTCAATCACTTGTCCTGAGCGGGTTTACTTGGAGGATAAGTTAGATTTCATTTTCCCACTGTAGAGTAGATTTCTGATTTCAAATATGGCTAAATGGTCATCTCTTTCCCCATTCCCCCCCATCTTACTCGCTTCTCCTGGGCCTCCTTCAATTGTTCGTGTCAAGGTTGATAAAAGGTATTAATCCCACCTGCTAAATCCATTCGTTAATGATCTTCAACTAGCGTCCTTTGTACCTTATGACTTGAGCACTTGATCATGCAAGCTGGCCAGGCTCTTGGGTTATTTTTACCTAACATGTTTAGTATTTTCCAACACGTTTTCCATTTCCCTTTGTCCGTTAACGATATCGTTGCCACATCGGCGCACTTACCAATTGCTCCTCTAATTGTCTCATAAGTAAATATTTGATTTAGTATGGAGGTATTTCGTTATCTTTGTGTCAAGGTGCGATTTTTGGCTTCATTTCATTTTCAACATAATCTATCACACGCTATGATTGACCACGGGGCACCCTTTCATAACCATTAACAAGTGGGCGTGTCTTCATTTCAGCATTCAGAATTAGCTTGTTCGCGTGCAGTTCTGGATCCCTCAGTGACGTTTGTTCAACCTGGAAGCCTCATAGCAGCGTCATCATGATCAGGTATAGATTTTTACACGCCTTGCTGATAACATAATGCTTTACGATATCTCTCTCCTTCCTTGTGTTCCTTCTATTGAGATTTGTTTGTCCTTTTGTTCCAAATTTGCTCCCATTCACTTTTGTCCCTATCCGCGTACTTCCTTTTGGGGGAATTGGTTCCGCTCACTTGGCGTTCGGTTCGTTAGCCATACGGGTTGATCGAGTTAGAGCCCCATTTGGATTGTCGCCTTATTTGGATGACTTACGGAAAAGACGGGAAAGAGTTCTGGGTTCGTCCCTCTCCATTTGCATGCAGGGACTTGGCCGAGGGCCATTGAATGAAAATTGTTTACAGTCCCTGGTTGCTCACTCAGATGCCCGACAAACACATCAGATGAGCTGCGGTGGTTCGGCCGACTTGGCTGTGTCCTAGCGTTGAGCGCCAGCGCTCCGTGATTCTTTCGTGCTAAAATATCAAGTTCTCGTCGAAGATCGTACAATTTCTGAGTCCCGAATTGATGCAGGGACTTCGCGGAGTTCGTCGCAAGTTCGGGATATTCCTCAATTAAGTATTGCCCGCCCCAACGCCGAACGATGGATAGATCTTCAGGCCTCAGGTATGATTGTTTCTGAAGTCCATCATTGACAACCCAGTTCTTTCACAAATTGTTTTTTCTATTGCATTTACCTTTGTCTTGACTCCGGATTTCACATTTACCTTTGCGCTGATTTGATGTTTTCCGTCAGATCTTACCTTTGATTGAGAAACCCTTTTTTGTCGGCTCGTCCCTGAACTGGCTTGGTTACTTCGTAGATAAGTATATATCCCCGGCGCACTATTTTGATATCGATTCCGTTAATGCAGAGAAAGCACCAGGCCTGGAATACCTTATGGTCGGCTTGCATTCCACGAATAACTTGGCAACATAATTGAGTCGTTGTAATTGATAGTGGAAGGTACCTATGCCCTGAAAAAACGTACCACTTATCTTCCAATCCACATCGTTAGAGATTTCGGTCCCCTTTTTATGACCGTGAATTGTTTTCTGCTCACACGATCGAAATGCAGCTGGTGACACATTCCGCCCTTTAGCTATCGTCCAACGGTGGTCATATGTTCCAAAATCCCCCAAATGTCATAGTACTGCTTGGGATTATTCGGTCGGTCGAAGGATATTCAGCTTTATTGTTCTTACCACCTCATCTCGTCAGGGGTTGAATTAAGGTTGGTATTACTGACATACCACATGTCTTTATTCCTTGAATATATATGTGGTGTAACTCCTTTTTTTCCTGACAGGAAGTGAAAATTTATTGTAGCCATTTTTTCGAATGCATTGCTTTGTAATCCTTTCCTGTCTTGTCCTACTCCAAGGCTGTTCGCACTATAACTCTCTTTCCGCATGCCCATTGCCGAGTACTACCGATGGCGTCTAAATGCGGTCTTTCCTGGTTAGAAATAGCCAATTATTACTCCAGTTTGGTTGCATCATAATTCAAGAGAGGTCCCCATCTTGGCCTACTCTATTCAAAGTTATTTATGGTGTCGGGTGCCTTCACCTTTTCAAGGTTTCTCGTTTCTCATGCGAAGCTCGGCGCAGTTCAGATGACGATTGTCATCTACTGGGAGCGCAGACATGAGACAAAGCAAAGGGGGATCAAGACCTGCGCTAATCGCGGAAATTCAGTGAGAATTAAGGCGAAGCAGTTTTTTTGTGAAAGTAAACTTCTCAAATTCTTTGCCTTCCCCCCAGCCTTCTTTTCGATCTGGTGAGTCTGGTTGGCCCTGTTCTGATTAGACAGATTTAAGCATCATCGGAGACGAAATTGCCGTCTTGTAATGCGATTATAGCTCAGGTTCTTTACTTTATACCAAAGAACAACGGAAGGCTCAAAGCGAAACTTTCAAAGCTTCACTGTCTCTCATCGCAATCTATCCATTCTCGTCCCTTCTCGGCCATAGAGCCATCGCGCTATATTGGGAGAAAAGGCGTGGGAAAGAAGGTTAAATTGCGTCCTTCCGTGCAGAGGATGTCGGTATATTACAACGCACAAGATCTAAGCGGAATGTTTGTAAATTACTTGTTACCCTCACATCAGTTAGGAAAAAGATGCCCACAAGTGATCGATTTCTAACATGTATTGCACAAAGTGATGGATTTCCAGATGCAAAAGCGCGATTGACAACTTGGGAAGTGTGTGGTATTCAAAAAAAGATAATATATATAAAGTGCGCCCCTGCGGCGGCCGTACGCGGTGACGAGATATAGTGTGTAGGAATAAACTTAAAGGCGCATCTGGTTCGAATGGAAAAGAAGTATGACGAACGTTCCACGATGCATCAGTCTACATACTAACCTTGATGATGGTGATCATCATCATCCACACGAACGAGGTAAGACTCATATCTCTCATCTGAGGCGAGTAAGCCGTTGGCCATCGGAGGGTCAAGTCGAAAGTAATATGGCCTTATTTTGAGGTCGAATTTGAGCTTCCTTAAGACCTGACAATCTAGGAGCCACCCGCTGCCAGGGATCAAGTATGTAGCTGACGAATTGATGTCGGTGTCCTATATTGTTTGCCAAACTTCTTCAGTCTGGAAACAACGGAATGAAAGTAAAATTACACATATTTATTCTCGTGACTTGGCGCAGATGTCTTTGGACGTAGCGGATCCTTTCAAATAAGCTAAGAGGAATAACAATGTAGCGTTTTGAAAGGGTCCCCCCCTCCCCGCAGCTTTGCAAATTTGCAGGGTCTTTTTTTTTTGGGTGGCACGTGAAATGCTGTGTACGTCCCCGATTTCTTCCCTTCGTCGTTCCAGTTCTTATGAAGGGGTCCCCCCACATGGCTCAGGGTTTGAGCAAACAATTGGGGTCGCCTTGTGCTCAATAGATTTTTATCGAGCCTATGACGAATTATTCAGGGGCTTTTCGAAAGTTTTCAACTCCGGCATTGGTCGTCATGATCGGCGAGAACCCTTAGAATACAGTAAAAGGCTCCCTGGAGGAAAGAAAAGGTTCGGGAGGTTGGGTTGGTAAGCAAACGAAAATGAAAACAGGGACGAGTCAGCTGTCCCTTAACCCTAATAGGGTTTAGGAGTTATCCCTTTGCATACTCTTGTATTGCTTGAGAGTCCCAAACGGATTGTGTTTGCTGCACGCATACTCCCCATATGCGGACCGGGCCTTTTGCTCGGAAGGGTAGGTCCGATTCATATCCGAACGTAATCCAATTCCATTCATCCAAGTAGCGGGGACAACCATGCTTATACAGGGCGCCTAATGCCATTCATTCATTCCATTTTCGTACGCCTGGTCCATGAGGCTCTTTCAACCCATGACGACCTTATCAGCAGTTACTTATCTTTTAACAGAACAAGGTTCCACTGCCCTTTTCTTCTAGACCAAAATATGAGGTGAGAAAAAACAGGGGGTGGCTCTTTCTATATCTACTAGATGGAAGATCAGAGTACACAAGTGACTCGAGGTAGAAAATAAAGTACAATACCGCGCGGATGGGAAAATTAGGTATTGCAGCAATAAAGTACTATTTAGGAAGGAGCGTAGTAAGAATTTGGATCGGTCTCACCGACAATCACCTCGAGGCACGAACTGGATAAATGTATGTTATCACACCCACAAATTCCGACTCTTTTTGACTCCTGATGGAGTGAGGATAGGTGAGAAAAACGAGGCATACCAGACATTGAAGGAGACATGCCCTTTTTAAGGACAAAGCACTCCCCTCAACTAAAAGTAATATACTATGCTAACGTACAGATACACGGCATCATTAATTATTCCAGGGAATTGGCCAGTGGATGGCTGCTACAGCCGGTGGATATCATCTTATATTGAAAGAAGGAAACGGAAGCAAAGTACAACATTAACTGGTTAGTGCTATATTAATTTGAAGCTTGATTGCAATGCTGGCAGACAGAAAACACTTAAAGTAATTAAGTATAACAAAGCGGGTACAAGAAGACAACGTGAGAAGACAAGTATAAGGCGAAGGATTAAAGGAATATCTAGTCGGCGAGGGTGGGGACCCAAAGCGACTGCTGATTCATTGCCAACTATGTGGAGGCGCTGCTGGCCGAATAACGAGAGTAACAACGATTATTGTTTGTTGGGTGGAACCGTGAGAGTCTGAATCCACGGTCGCATCGCATTCGCCAAGTAGCAGGACTCCGGAAACTGGCTAACTGAGATGGAGGAATGATGAACAATTAAAAGATGCAACGCAACTGAAAAAGCAAGTTTGGAAAGCTAAAGCAGTGACGGCGCGATGTCAGGAAATAGATAGCGATCAGATGACGTTAAATAAAGTGGTATGTGCGGGTTAGGTATTGAAGAATAAAAGGAGGGAAAAATGATGATAAACAACAGATTTATACAGGTAGAAAAAAATAGACGGACATCGGAAGGGAGGTTAATTAAAGAGGAAGAAAACAACCAGGAAACGGGACGTGAAAGCTTTTATTGTCCTTCGGAGAATCTGTCCATTACCAAGGAACGGAGGGCCACAAAGTATGGTGCCTCACGGAGGCGTTCCATATCCAGATCCGTTCGAGGTCGAATGCGAAGGTGCATCGTTAAAGTAAGATGGGTGATGTCCCGAGGAGCGGGGACTTGGCAGGAGTGAATGATATTGCCCTCCAGACGAGGGATGATGGTGTGAGTTGTGAGACGAGAACGGATTGCTGCTAGACAGCGAAGGTGGCGCCGACAGGGGCCCCACCTCCGAAGACATGTAGTGGCCAGAGTGCCCTGAGCCGCTATTTCCCTGGCCGGAAGAATACATGCCCATCTGACGACTGTTTGGCGCGTATTCCCCATTGAGGTTGTGTGAACGTGGGGGCATATTGGACACCATATGTCTTGTTGAGCTCCCAGAGTAGGAGTGGTGGTTGTTGGGCACTGACTGCAGGGTCATAGGGTGATACAACTGCAAGGTATCAGCAGGGCCTCCGGGCATGGATGCACGCCTACTCATAGGGTCGAGCAAGCCTGAAAGCGAGCCACTTCTGCCAGATGGCGGGAAAGGTGCCGTTGTAGTTGGCCCTGAAGAAGAACGATGCGCTGGTGCAAGAATTCGACGTCGGGCCTATGAACGTGGAAAAGAAAGGAGATATTCAGACCGTGTCAACAAAGAGAAGAGCAATTATACTGACATTGATCATCCAATTTGATACTTGGCTCATGCTGAGCCCTGTCGCATGGCAGAGTTGCTTCTTCTCTTCTTCGCTGGGGTAGGGGTGGTCAGAGTGACGATGAAGCCATGCCTTGAGATAATCGGTCGTCTCCTTTGGGAGTTTACCCCTTTTACGTTGGGGACGGTCGACGAGGGTTGAGGACTGCATTGGCGCAGGTGGAGAGCGCGAGGGGGATGCCACGGCAATGCTAGCTGGAGGGTTTGGCCCTAAGGAAGGAGAATATTGGTTTCCAGGTGGAAGAACAAATTCCTGGTTTGGGAAACCCCACTCGTTCTTTATACCAGAGCCGGGTTTTCGATCGTGTTGACCAGAGATCCGAGCAGAACCTGCAAACATCTGTTGTTGGGACATGGGTGCGCCGCTAAAGGAGGCGTGCCGTAAGCTGTCTTCATACCTGACAGCTGAACCTGATAGTTGTCCCGGCGTGGAACTAGGACGGACGATGCCAGAGGCGGAGGAATTCCAATTCTCTGATTCAGAATATGGGGACAAACCTGAAGTTCGGGTTTCCGAATTTAAAGGGGAATCAAAATAAGAGGATGAGAACGAGGTTGAGGATGTAGTGTCGGTTGACAAACCAGAAGAATTAGGATATGGCGAATCGTAAGAATTCGTCACATGGGACCCATTACTGTTAAAATTGCCGAGGTCTGTTGTGGTGACCCTAGGACGCGAGGAACCTCTGTCTCCTGGAGCCGACTCATTTGGCGGAAAAGTATAAGAAGAAAGCGAGGAAGAAGAGGACTGGCCGGAGGGGGTGTAATTTTGGCGGAGGTTGGTGGGAGGATAAGGCGTGTGCCTGACGCGACTTTCTGAATGCAAGACTGGCAAAGAAGATCTCCTTGAATCGTGGACATGGCTGTCCTCAAAAGTTGTGGAGATGGATGGCAACTGGACCTTGTGGTCGATGCCATTGTCGTTTTGAATGCGATCCCCGTTGGGGGAATGAGAAATGTCCCAATTATTTCTCTCGACTGAATCGCGCTGCTTTTCTGTCGAGTCCACTGGGGTCAGAGAACGTGTGTCCCCCTTTGAGAGAATGCTACTACTCTCTGTGTCTGGGTTTGAGATTGCAGAGCTCGACATGCGGCGCGAATCGTAGTCCAAGTCAGGACTGTCGAAAAAAAAAATTTAAGTAAGAACAAGAAGGGTAAGAAAAGAAAATAAATACATGGCAATGTGGACGGCCTTTTGAGGGATGTCGAGATGAGGGAGGACGTTGTACTCGTTGTGGTGAGAGAGGAGTTCTGCAGACGGCATCTGGGACAGACTTTAGAAAAAGCTGGTCGGCCTATTTAATCGGTTCAACAGGTTGGATCGTCCAACCCAAATCTAGGTACACGACTTCCATTCAGTTTCCATTTAGTACTCATCAAAACAGACACAAATCTGGCTCAGATCTCATCGTTTCTCAATTTGGTCATATTATTCGAACTGGTTCAACTACCGCGCCGACCCAATATCCCCACCAGCAATTCCTCCGCTTTCTTGCGCTCCTTCTCCGAAATTCTCACCCCGTCCAGCACACGCAGTCTCCCGCATCCTCGCATAATCAACCCACGGTATGCTAGCCGCCCAATGTAGCCCTCATCCGGCAAGTCCAGCCGGAATTTCCTGTCCAGCTCCTGCCATCCCTCCTTTCCCACTTCTGACGGTTGCAGCGCACCAGACACGTCCTGCACAAGCAGTGGTAGATACCACCCTAGCGTGCATGGGTTCATCCTGTTCCATTCGTTTAGCGCGTGCTCGAGAAATGCGAGATCTAAATCTGTCATAATCATGACAGAACATGATTTGACAAGCGGAAGCAGATGACCCAACACAAAGCAGGCAACTCCCACTCATCGATATTCCAAATTCAATTGACATATATAACGTACCTGAAGTCTAACATTTCCGCATCCGGCATCTCTGCAACCAGACGGATCAGTGGTTTCGTGCTCTTCAGACGCGACCCTATTATTGTCAGTTTCTCCAGTCGCCTCAGTCCGCCCAGTGGTGAAACGTCTTCCAAAAAATTATAGTTCAGGTTCAGCACACGCAGATTCGGCAGCAATTTCGACATCCCCTCCGGAAGAACTGTTAGCCGACATGCCGCCAGTTCCAGGTAAATCAGATTGTAACACGCTTCTTTCAAAAAATCATCCTTGAGAGGATTACCTTGTGAGTGCACATCAAGGCGCGTCAAGATCTCCGTCTTGGAAATATAAAAAAGAAACTACCGGCTCACCCGATAGGTAAAGACGTTTAACATCGCGAACATCGCGGGTCAAAAGCTTCCTATAAAGCGAAAAAAAAAGAACGGGTCTTCTTCAGTACCTTGATCATTCGTCCTAATGAAAAAAAAAATTGATGGGAAGCCATCACTTACAAGCCACTTCCGCTCTGGTTTCGCAGGCTGAGGTTTTCCAGCTTCGTCAACTTGTGTAAATTCGCAATGCCACCAAGTGTGTTGTTATCCGCGTACAGAGTACGTAGCCAAGGCGTCATCTCCACATCGAGACTTCGCAACCGATTACCACTGACGCGCAGAATCCGCAACCGTGACATCACGCCGCTGATGTCCAACTCATTCAACGAATTCGAATCTGTACAAATATACGCGTCAGTCCACAAATGTCACACTTCGTTGGCGCTAGGTCTATATACGTACCAATGTTTAACGCTATCAGCGATTGCAATGATGCAAGCCCGCGTAGCTTATCAATTCGATTGTGGCTCACATTGAACATCTGTAATCGCGTCCTAAAGAATCGAACGGAAGCATGTTGAGCACATGAAACGAGAATGGGAAATGTGAGCCAAGCATCAGCGTATTTTCCCTCCCAGAAGCGTGGAAAATGGATGCACACTTTTGCAAGACTCCGGTAACCCTGAAAGCGAAATAGCATATGGGCTTACCATTGATATTCGTCAAGATCCACTACGCGGATGTTGTTCCGTTCTAAGCTGAGCTTCACGAGTCCACTCATTCGGTCTAGTCCGTCCAGACTCTGTATCTTGTTCCCATCAGCCTTCAACTCTCGCAGGCGACGCAGACACTCGAGTTCTAAAGCGAATAAGGACCCGAGAATATGGTGATCATGAACGAGGGCCACTCACGGCGCAGCGAATCGACCTCATTGTGACTGATATCCAAATTCTCGATGTTAAGTAAGTGACTGTAAGATGTGATTCCTGTGAGGCTGGAAAAAAATAAGCAAAATAAGAGATAATCGTTAGAATTCAATGCAGATGTCAAAAGCGGACAAAAGGAGGTCCGTCGTCCAATTCAAAAGTCTCTCACCAGTTATGTGCAACAGATAACGTCCTGACGGTACCGGGTATACCACTCAGCCAAGCTAATTCGTTGTGATTCCTGACATGATAGAAAGGGTCATGTCAATTTCCACAGATGACTTGAACCCCTGTGTCACTTACAGACTGAGTGAGTCCAGTTGGGGCAGAAACTCTTTCAACCTGGCCACACTCTCCAGTTTAGCATTCGACAGATCGATTGAAGCAAGCTGATCCCAATACGGTTCAAAAGGCTGAACGTTAGTAATGACCTCCACGAGCCTGTCATGGGCCACCCCGAACGAGCACTCTGTCAGGAAGGTCACATCAGCCTTAGCAATGGTGCTCCGTCCAGGCGACCTTCTTTGTGAATACGTGCGCGAAAATACTCTGCGAGGAGAATCGCCTCTCGAGGGCCCAGACAGTGGGCCATTCCGTGAAGTCAGCGGCTGCAGTTGTTCAGGTCGTCCCGTACTGCTCGCCTTGGAAGGGGATTCGTCCAAGTCTGGGAAGCACATATTAATTCCAGGCACCAGAACAGTTGAAAGCTGGTATGCACATACCAGATTCCTCTAACGCGGCCATCATGTCAGCTATCCTTCTTGTGCGTACTGAGGGAGCAGTCGAGGCTTCAATATCTGTCAATATCAAAGAAAATTCGATCAACGAATATATCCCGTAATCTGCCCAGGAAAAAGTTACCTCGTATGGGACCGTCCCTCTTTCCGTCCGAAAAACTCACTGACCGACGATGAGCATTAGTGTTTGGTGTATGGAAGCGAGATCGATTTCCATTCTTCATAGCGGACGTTGGTGTCGCGCTATTGCTCTTCATGGCGGACTTGATGACCGGTGTCGTTGTCGCACTTGCATTCACACGACGAGGTGTCGTCGCCGCCGTCGAAGATATAGCCATCACCGCCACAGCTAGACGTTGCGGTGAAGTACGCCCAAACGCTTGGACACTGAGAGGCCTCATATCTGCCACGCTAAGGTTATTCCGCGATGGAGAATCTTCAAACTCAGAGTCAAAATCAATCTCGTTAATGACTGCTTGCGTTCCCGTACGAATGTCGTCGTTTGTGGATTCCGAGTCTGTTGTCTCGTCTTCGTAGCCGTCAGTTTCTACACCGGTCATGATTTGGACGACATGCGCTGAAGCATCTGTAGAGAAATTGGATAATTCCAATTCTTCCTCGTCTTCAACATCTGGCCTTTCATCAATCCTGGTCATTTCAACGATATTCCTGTCGTCCTTTAAGGCTAGATCCTCTGGCTCTGTCCGCGATTCGTCTCTTAGGCTCTCGATATCGCCGAAAGGATCTTCACTCGTATCTGTTCGCGATGCAACATTTTCTGGGTCTGCTACAGCACTGCTTTTGACCCATTTCATCATGTTCTTGTCAAAGTACATATTGCCAAATCTCTCTGGCAGAGAAGGAAGGTCGGTCGGTGCAATGGTGCGGAAATGAGCCGGACCAGGATGCTTTACAAACGATGGTGCATTGCCAGCAGTAAGTGTCGTTCCGGAGGCAGTACTTGACGAGACAAACCGGTTGAGATCTTCATTGGCGTTGAGACGAATGGATGGATAGGATGGGACTGCCAAATTTGATACGTTTTGTTGTTGTTCAGGCGGACTACAAGGACGTGCAACATTAATGGGGTTTACAATAGTTGGAGGAGTTAGAGTGAAGTTGATGACCGGTCGTTGGTCCTGAATGGTTGTGCGAGATAGAGTGGCAACTAAATCGACCTCTTCGCCGTTCTGTTTGCTAGATTTGCGTGGACTTCGTCGTGAGGAGCGGGATGAATTAAGTTTGGACGACGTCCTACGAGTAGAAGCCAGGTGGACAATATTTTCAGATCCAAAATTGACGCTTCCCGTCAGAGAGTTGGTTGTATCGTCTACATGTGTTGTCAGATGGGAAATTTCTGAATCGTCGGGGTAGATACGCTTCTGACGTTTCACGTCGCTCTTGATCTGCTCCATGAGAGCGGCTGCCTTTTGCCGGTATGATGAGGAAGAGTATGAGCCAATCGTCGAGTTATTTGTTCCAACTGAACATGAAGGGATATCTAAGTGCTCGCGGACAGATGACCGTTGCAAGGCTGCTTTTGAAGTGTTAGTGAATTATAAACCATAGAGTGGAACCAACGTACAAGTGCCATCGCTCTGCAGGCTCTTATGGGGCATAACAGCAGATGGCGAATTTGTTTGAGCACTGCTAGCAACTGTTGAAATTGTCGAGAAATCCCTAGCAGACTTGATCTGCTGCATAAGTGACTTGGATTCACCAATGTAATCTCTGCCCAACGGCCGTGATATCGCCACCTTTTGAACGCCATCTTCTTGATTGGCAGGACTTAGTTTAATCCTCTTAGAGCTTCGTAGATGAGGGGCCAAAGTCCGTACTTCGGATATGCGAGACAATCCATGGTTTAAGCTGGTAGGGGTCGGGGTAGTACCAGCCGCAGATGGAGTATTGACAGCAATGGAGTCCACCAGGGCAGAAAGGTGTTCTCGTGTATAGGTATCATATTGGAACTGGAACAAACGAAGGCGGGGGTCTGTCGAAGGGGCCGTGTCAGGACGAGAAAGAGGAGGAACGGGAGTGCTCTGTGCCTGAGGAAAGGCACCCACACGAATGTTCTTTGGTTGAGATGACGTTACTCTTGGTACGGAGAACGTGAACTGACAAGATAGGCTTGTTTTCTACGGACGAAGTAAATCAGTATGAGTGCCTTTCACCACTTAGTTTCATGGCATACCTTGGGCTGTGCATCACTGTGCATTTGAACGGAACCAGATAGAGGCGGAGAATCGGATGGTTGGTCTTCAGTTGGAGGAGAGGGAGGCTCAAACATGCGTTCGAGAGGAAGGGGAGTAAAGAAGTCTTTTACGAGACTTTTCTTGTTTCTTCCCGGAGTTTTTGGAAGCAAAGGAGCATTCGGAACATCTTCTCGGACAACAAATGTTCCAACAGCATTATGCTCTTGAGACAAAGTTGTATTGGGTTGAAAGTCACCAGGGGACTGGATTTCTGAATTTAATGGGGCCGTCAAAGAAACAGACTGGGTCCCATAGGAGAGATCAAGAGCATCATCCTCTTCGTCGGACATGTCAGGCCATTCGTCCTGCAATTCTTCAGTTTGCCACCCGGGTACGGTCGCGGCCATTATCAGACGTATTATACGAGTATAGGAGTAAGGGGCAACAAGTGCCTTCGATCGTTGACAAATGGCGTCTCAACGTGCTTTATCACGTGATCGTGACCCTTAACGTCTACTATAATCCCAATTTCAAATTGTCAATTGCTTTACTGCAGACAATAATGTCTCGTGGAGAGAGAGCTGCAATTACTGGTAATCTTTCACGTTCTATGCGTGAAAATTATGGGGACCACGGAGTTGCAGAGGTAAGTATCTTCTATGATCTGAATCACAACTTACCAGTGGTCGATTAGTATTATGCAAAAGTCGGGTCGACATATCGAAACCCCCATTACCCTGGCATCCGTCTTTGCCTTTTCTCTTGGTTTAATAGGTTGCGTGTCATGCCAGCAGTCGTGGATCAATGGTAACATGATAAGATCATAGATGGTGGCAAGAAGAGAAGACCTACATAGTGGCTAATTGCCCTGAAGTGGTATTATTCGATATGGCTTGTGGTATGTTCTTATGACTCTTGCGCAATTACGAACTAATGGATTCATTAGGCAGGTATGTTCTTATGATTTTTACATTCCGTCTATCGTCTCAATACACCTCAAGTGGGGAAGTTACGCTTGCCTTTATTGAATGGTATCGGACCGGGCGAACACAATACCCCTCAAAAGCCATTGCGTCTTGTCCGTCAGTTCGGAAAGGCGTGGTTGTACCCATTTCTCTAGAGGTCGTACTACCAAAGCCTCAGGTTATTGCAGCAGATCCTGTATGTTATACCTTACAGACAGGAAATCCTCCTTTGTTCAAGATTTTTCTCAGTTCACTGCTGCTGCTTACCAAGAAAGAACCTCATATCCTTGTTCGAATCTCTCCTTTTTGGCCATTGCTGAAGGTTCGCTGCCACCAATATCGATAAACATTGAAGAGGAATCTGTCTCCAATTTCCTGGAAGACGATAACAATGCAACGGAAGGCAACGAGAATTCAGATCCTCATTGCATAATTGAGATGGTCATATGTTCTTTCGCCCTACATCTAGTCGAAAGCCCCTCAGAACTTTTTTCACTGTTGATGCAATTGAGCCTGAAAGCACGATGGCTTGTAGTGCTTGCTCCCCACAAAAAACCAGAAGTAAGTACTGCATCCCACTTCGCCTAATCATTTCAATCGTTGATTCCTTCAGATCAAGGATGGTTGGGGATGGCAAAAGTGGGACGTGAACAAATGGACGACATGTAAAATGTCGGATCCGTGTAGCGAGTTTCTTTATGAACGGTGCGTAATAATGACTTATCTTTCCATCGTACTATCGTCATACCATATACAGGGTACATTGTCGGGTTTATAGAAGTGTGAACAGTTGAAGATACTTAGACTGTCTTAACTTGCCATTAAATCAATAAGGATTCTATGACAAAGCTGTATTACCTGAATAACATACTACTTAAGAGGCCTACGGTAAATGCTCCGATGCCAATTGCAATCTCAGTTCGTCGTTTTGAGAGCCAGGGTCGTGGACCAACATCAGGTTCGGGTTCTAGAATCACTTGAGACGAATCCTCAGTAACAATTATCCCACCAAGCACATTTGCTTCTATGTTCTTCGATAGTGTCTCTTTCAAATTCTGCAATAGAACTGTTTGCTCTTGAATCTGGCTGGTAAGAACCTGCTCGCTCTCATTCAACCTCTTTCCGTTCTCCCTGCTCAACTCCATAATCTTGTCTTCGAAAGTTTGCGTTAACCTTCGTCTCTTCCAAGGTTCCACCACCAAAATCGCGGAGATAAACACTAGCATGTTGAGCCCTAAGGCAACGAGGGACCCGTATGTCGATGCACTTCGAATCTTGTCCGACCATACTTGTTCTTCGTGGTATCTCGCCAGAATGAGTCGCATAAGTTGACTAAACTCCTTTTCAACAGCTTCCTCAGCTCCATCCACAATTGTCTTCGCTTGGACTTCTTGCTGCTGTAGTTGATGGTCCTGAGGAACGAGCGATGTAAATCGAGCCACATCGGCAGCCGTCCATGTTGTTTTGCGTTGAAGAAGATCGTTCACCTCACGCTGTGAATCAGCGCGCTGAACGACAGCTTCTTCGTACGCCCTTTTTGCCTCTCGTGCTACTTGTCTAGAAGCATTTACTCGCTGCTCTGAATGGCTGAATATGAATGGGATAAGAATGGAGTAATGGAAAAGTCGACACACACCCTGCTCAACGACGCCTCTCTTGAGTGCCTCGATTTCTTCGTAGCCAGTGACTTTATTCAGCTGGGCACCTAGTTGAGAGAATGTTGCTTTTGATTTGACCGTAAAGTCGTCCGCATGATGCCTCATCGCAATTGCGGCTTGTTCTGTCCATTCCCGAAAGCGTGTCTTGGCCATTTCTATGTCATAAGTATTTGACAAATTTTGCTGCGAACCAGATGAGGAGCTCTCAGCTGTCGTTTCCGAAGGAAGTGATGTGGGGGATGAATCTTGGCCATCCTGGGTATCCCGTTTCACAGTTTCAGCTGCTTGACCTTCATGATCGCTTCTGACATTCCGGTAATATGGAGAAGGCTCAATGTGCCATCGAGAAGTTTTTGAGTAGTAACGATATATTAGAGGTCGCGGCAATGCTGACCGCAACATACAGGGATGAAGTGGAAGTGAGATGCGGAAATATCCGACGATCAAGCTTTCAAGGCCAAATTACTACTTCACCGTTCACGGCATGATTCATCCATGGCATAACTTAAGGTAGCTGAACATCACTTAAGGTCAGAACCAGACATACGTAAATAGATAAAAATGCATAAGGTCTAGTACTAGGTGTAGTTTAACTCCAAACATCCAACAAGAGTCTCGACCGTTCCTTCAATAGCTTGATCTCAGCAGCGCCCTCTATAGCAGCAGTTCCTCCCTTGGCCTGACCGAGTATCCTCGCCAAGACTTCTTCTACCTGTTTGCTCATGTTCTTGGCCTCTCCACAAATGTAAACATATCCCTTGCTGTTGAGGATGGCGTCAGCGACGTGTTCTCTATCATTCCATAGCAAATCTTGGACATAAATTTTGCTTCCGTCTGGTTTGTATTTCTCACGAGAGAAAGCGCAGTGCATCTTAAACTTGCCCTTGAGCTCTTTCTCGTACTCCGCCCACTCGTCTTTATACAAGAAGTCCTCATTCGATTTGCGGCAGCCATAGAAAAGCGAGATCTGGCCCCAGTCGTTGAGAGCATCGGGACCATTCTTGTCTATTGACCGACGAGCAAGAGCAACCCGCTCTTGAACAAAACCACGGAAAGGAGCCACACCCTGGAAAACTTTTTAGAAAAAGGATACAAAGACGTCACGTTTCTAACACACCGTTCCAGGACCAATCATGATGACAGGACTCTTGGGGCTCGTTGGCAGTCTAAAAGTGGAACGACGGACATGGATGGGAGCCTTAAATCCGTCTTCTGTCTTATAAGCGCCACGAGGCCCTTCAATACAGTATGTCGGGGTAGGTAACATTTCATCGCCGTCTTTGCTAATGGTATGGACAGGCTCTCCGTTGATAGTACCTTTGAGGTTGAGCAGGAAATTAGACGCAACACCGAAGCACCACTTATGAGGAAGCCCGTCAGTTGGGATATTCTCATACTTGAGAACGACACAAGTAACATGAATAGAGTTGGAATGCAGCTTGGGACTCGACGAAATCGAATAGTACCGTGGCTGAAGACGAGGTATCGTAGACACAATGATGTCGAAAGGGATGGGCCAAGGCGTGGTATTAGCGGGAGTTGGGGGAACCTTGATATCATTTCCAGCAGCTAACTGAAGAACCTCTCCCAACTTCAAGCATCCATTGGCGACAATGTGTTGATAAAGGTCTTTATCTTGATTGAGTTTCTGGATATATGCCTCAGCCTCCGGGGTAGGGGCAAATTTCGACAGTGCGCCAAGGATTTGACGACCAGTGACCGCACTGATATCGATATAGTGACGAAGGACAGTGCCATAGGTTGTAGGAACTGGGAAAGGCACTTTAGCAAGTGCTGGGTCGAGAGATTCAATGCCAACCACAGCGTCGCGCTTTCCGTGGAGGCCCAGAACACACAAGAGTCGTTCCACTTCAACGTCAGGATTGAGAGGCCAAACGCCAACGTGATCACCATGTTGATAGGTAATGCCGGAACCTTCCGTGTTGAATTCAATGTGAACACAATTACGATTTGCATCAACTTGGAAAAGCTCTCTAGCAGAAGTAATTGGTGCCGCAAAGGGATTTTTGGCATCATGTATACCTTTAGTCCGAGTGAGAGCCCGAGCGGAGTACTCGCCTGGAATACAGTTTATCATAAACTTTAAGCAAACAAGAATGGCAGCACGAACCAAGGTAAACCTTGTCATGTGGATGATCATCGAGTTCAGTCACAACGAAGTCAGCTGTATCGGCACCTTGCCCCTCTTCAACGCCCATGGCTTGGGCGAATGCATCCCACATCCCATCTTTCCACTCTAGGTAGTCCTCTTCCATGCTCTTATCATCATCCCCTTCCCCTCGTTCACCGATGCGCACAGCGCCCATGTTGGTCAATAAAGTGTCGATTTTGCGACCAATCAAGTTGTAGTGTTCATATGTCTTATTCCCAAGACCGAATACGATGTATTTGAGACCATTCAATGTGTGTTCACCGTTGGTAAACTCGAAAGACTCGTCTTCCAAGTTTTGCATGAGCTGAACGGCATTATCGGTGGGTTCTCCTTCACCATAGGTGGCCATAACAAAGAAGGCACAGCAGTCTTCAGGAACTTGGTCTAGATTTTCAAAGTCATATTCCTCAGGGTCGCAGACAAGTGAGGCGAGACCAAATTTCTGCTTTGCCTCCTTCGCAATGCGGATGGCATACTCTTCAGCTGTACCGGTTTGTGAGCCATAGAAAATAACAAGGCGCTTTTTCTATAAGGAACATCAGATACAAGACGTGATGAAACGGGTGGATGCACTCACACCCTCCTTCATCTTGGCGATAAAATCTCTTGGGTTTCCAGAGCCATTGCTTGTCTTTGCATTATGGGTTGAGACGGGAGCCGGTTTTGACTTTGCGGCAGCAAAAATCTGGTCACGGAAGAGATAGAGAGCAGCAAGAACAACGCCTAGGGTCAGAATGATTATGTCTGAAGAGGATGCCATCAAGTGAGAAGGGGCTATGAGAAAGATCAGGCCAGTCATATCTCGAAGCAGACAATAGGGATACCGAAGGGAGTGACTAACTGACCCTGAAGCCAGGAGTTGATTATATAGCCTGTACCCTACACAAAGGAAAACTTGTACCTGGTGGTTCGGCGTACGTGGCTCAATGACTGTTTGGCACTCAACGACAATATCAAAGTTCTCGGATCAATGGACGCCGTGACCCACTCAAAATTGAAAATCCTCCAAGTTGGCCTTGGGTGAGCACGGCAGATATATGATGACTGCTTGTAACATGGGCATCCCGAAACTACTTGGCTGGAGCAAATCGCAGCAGCCTCACTAATTACACGTTGACTGCGATGAGCATTACATAATTGGGCAGGACTGGAATCTGCTCAATCTGGTCCTCCAACAATAAGGGAAGGTCTTTTACCCCAAGCATGATGTGATTCAGGATGGACCACGATGCCTTCCATTTCCTTGAATTGACCGCTATCTGCTCCTATTTCGTAGGAGAACCATTTCGCAGCAAGGCTGGCCCATGCTTTGACAGCGGACGAGCTCAATAATAAACAATTAGCCTCTCCGTGTCATGTTGAATCTCTTGTACTCACTCGGAATGGGACGCCGCAATCCAAGTTGCATCCGCGGCCAGCTGTCCCCTTTCACTCCAGTAACCCTCTTCCTCCTCCAGTTTCCATATCTTTCGTATGTATTCAACAGCTTGGGGTCCTTCAATACCATACTTTCCCCACGTCGCGAATTCTCGATATAAACGGGAAATTTCTGAAAGCCGGGCATCTGAGGCTCCGGATGCTTTGTCAGGTAATGAGCAAACGTCGCATTTGCAGTGAAATCCGTATTGCTGGCTTAAGTATGCCCTGCAAGCATCCATCAGGCTAGGTGCAAGCAAAAAAAAATATGTAAACAAACCGTCTTTCATCTCGAGGTCGTTTAGTGTCCGTGTATGGTATCAACAACTCCTAAGTCACCATCTTAGCAGTACAAAATCATTTAGAACCGACTGACCTGTCCCTTGCGGATATCCTTTAGTGCATGGACCACTATTTGCCCTTCATGTTCCCTCCAATGGTAGACTGCATTAAACGCGCTCGAGCATGCATGATTAATGCGTGCTAGCCGAGGGAAGATACCCACATTTCCACCTGCTGACACCGCATTTGTTTGGAAAATGGCCAAAGCGACTTCTTCTGGGTGATCTATTGCATTGAGATGTTTAGGGAAATTAACATAGGAAAGATTAAGAAACGAATGTCGTTCTTGGGGAGATAACTTTTGTACCTCGCCATAAACAAGGGCTGCTGCCGATGAACTGACTGTGATAGTACAAAGAGTCAGTGTATGCGTCGACTGCGACACAGTACAAATGTCGTACCAGATGGAGGCACCAGGAAAAGCGGACGCTCTCTGAGTATCAAATCTCCCTGCTGCGGTTCTCCTCAACGACTATTAGAAATGAAGCAAACGTCGATCGTACTTGTAAATTCCGAGCAGCTATGGCGCCCTTGCCCTTTCCTTCAATATCAACAACATGGTAAGTAGCACCAACTCCCAATCCAAAAGGCAAGCCAGAGACCAGTGATGAGTGGTTGTACCAGTAATAGAGAGCGGCGAGCCCAGATAGAAGAACGCTAAGCGCAAAGTACTTATGCAGACATCATCTTCATGCGAAACTTCTCATTCGAACTGAAACACACCTTTCCAATGAAAACAAATTCAGGATCGGCTTTATTTAACTCTGGGCTTCTGCCGATCTGTTTAGCATATTTTGAGGGATTTGTTTGGTATCTCTTCGCATTGGGTGACATGGATAAGAGCAAGTAGGTGAATCCTATAATAAGTCGGCGCCTAAAATTTGTTGTCATTCTTATTTCAATATAGCACAAACTCTCAACCTCGTGTACACCATCCACCACTTCCCGTTACTGTCTTGGCAATCAGTGCGGCATTTATCTACGACTTCTTGCATTATTTCCTGCGCCTCTTTATCGTCAAAATTGCGCAGGAACGAGCTTCGAACAAACAGATCCAACCAAGCCAATAGTCCAGCTTCCAAATGTGTCATCCGTGGCGTCAGGGTGATATGGGTTATGTCGAATCCAGCGGAAACTAGGAGCTGTGTATTTGTCTCTCGATCAGGTCTAATTCTGCCGTGCTTTGGATGTGATCCTCACCTTTTTGTACTCGTCTACAGATGGGAAATACCAAGGGTCAACTTCATATGGATTGCGACCCTTTGACTTGATCACTTCATGTAGTGCAGATCTAATTCCTGTGTTTGACTCATCAGAACCCTGCTCAACTAAGACCTGGAAACGAACCAATGCAATTGGCGAAGCCACCCATCTCAATTACGAGTCTTCCCCCAGGATTTAGGATGTTCTTTATCCCATTAAGAACTCCAAAAGGGTCGCGTTTGCACCAGTGGAGCACGGCATTGCTGAAAACCGCGTCGAACTTTTCATGACCCCAAATTGCATCGCTGGGTAATTCCAAGGCCTGTGCATCAGCTACGCAGGCGTGTTTTACACCATTCTGTATCGCTTTATCAATCTTAAAATGGGACAAGGCGTTAGGGTGTCCGGTGTGATTTTGGAAGTCTCTTCCTTACTTACCATGCTTTGACTCTTGTCCACGCCGACAACAATGCCACTCGACAACTGTTCTACAATGTCCTGGAGGAGCAACGTCACCTCGCCACTTCCACATCCAAGGTCCAGTATGCGTTCTCCGGCGCGTGCGTCCAGAAGGTCAAGAACTGCCGTCGTGTTAACCGAGGAGTAGACAAACGACGCCGATTGATTGTACATCGCTGCGGACCACCCACTAGAGTCTCGCCTGTTGGAATTTGCGACTTCCTGGGCTGCTTCAACTTGTTGTTCGGCCATGTGGGGTTGCTCTGCTATTTTCTTTTGCCAGGATACACTTATTCTTATACTTCAGAATGTAGGTAATCCCTCGGCCGACGAAACTTGATACCCGAAAATGCAAGTATACCAGAAACGTCGGCCGACCGAGGTGTTTTGATTATAATCTAGTGCGCATATTATGTCTGGTAAACCATACATCCATTGCATCACGAGAAAACTGAAATTGGCCATCATGTCTACAATATACATAAAATTTATTGTTACAAACTAGCACTAACCCTCAGGAGGCAGAGTTATGAACCCTTGAAAGACCGAACATCACTCGGTTTTCCCTTCAGGAGCACTGGTCGTCGTAGGCGATTGGACCTTTTTGTGCTGTTCCCTGATGCGCTTAGCTTCTTCATGTATATCTATAATTTGCTTTGTCGTTTGAGTGTAAAATGTCTTGACTTGCTGTCCCCATGGCGAGGACATGGCTTTCAAGTAGTACTGGCCAAGATATTAAATCATGTTAAATTATGATAAAATGTGGCTCACGGGACTCACGTCGTTTGCAACCTTTGAATATCCCTTTTGCCGATCCATAGATTTCACCTGTTGACTTGCCTGCTCGACCGTAGCTTGGAGTTTGGCTGAAACCGTTTGCTGTGGCCCAGCCATTTGCTCGCCGACGGTCTTATCAAGGGATTTCATGAAAT
>JAIUJM010000076.1:0-32589 GCA_026262225.1 Inosperma sp. D86
AAGTGGAAGTCTCCAGGTAGAATTGGGGCCCTTCTCAGCTACCTTGTCTTTGGCGGGACCTTTACTAGTGTTCCCAGGAATTGTATCTTGATTGGCGCCGTCAGGGATCAGAAATAGCCCAGCATGTTCCCCTGAAGTCTTGGACAGAGCACGCCATTTCCAGATCCGATACAGGCTCAACAAGAACAAGAACGTCACGGTGATAAAGCCTATCCTTCGCCTCGAAAATCTGGACCTCCCTGCACGGTTCATTCTTGATCCAAATGCCTGGAAATTGTTCAAATCATAAAAATCAGCTGATTGTCGCGGCGTGTCCCCTAATCTCATCCGCGACCGCAACATCTTTCGAATTCAGATCGAAAAACAAAAAGTGGAATGACAGATCGAAACAAAGTTGGATGAATTCTCTTACCGTGACATTGATGTCACTCTTGCGGACAGATGGAGACGTGGCAACTACAATTAAATAGATGGAAAACGTACAATATTGGGTTTTTGAAACCAGTAAATAGCTACTATAATGATCTGCAGTGGCCGAATGATGTATTAAATAAATTGATAAGGGAAGTCACCCATCCTGTGAAAAACCATGTGAGCATCAAGATATCAAAGGCTGACTAACGGTCGAAAGTCATACAGAAGACCAGCTGGCGAACTCAGCCACGACATCAAGTCCACGTCCAAATCTCCAACACCACCAGTATCCACACTGATTTGATCAGGTAGATGGGTAGGGATTGAGCCGCTGTTGATGACAGCAGCAGTGCTCTGGTTTCCATATGGGTCCCAAACTGTTATCGGTGTGGCCTCTATGGGCGTCTGCAGCCCCTCGGTAGTGGTTGAGGGTCGGGATGACATTGAAGCGCCCGATGGGAACATCAGAGGTTCAATAGGGCAAGGACATGCCGAAGCCAGAGAGGACATGTCTTCGAATTGGCCAAATGACGCCGCAGGTGGTTGTTGGAAAGATGCAGCATTGTAATTAGCCACGGGCGGCTGGGTGTTACTTCTTCCATTATCGCCAAATGTCGGATAAGTTTGGAACCATTGATCCGCAGGGCTTGCTGAAGGCAATGTTGCTTGGCTGGTGGGCTGAGGCACGAAACAGTTAGATGGGCCATGCAAGGGATGGCGGCCGAGTTCGTGACTGTACATCGGCAGTGGGATATTCTCAAACTGTGATGATGCAACAGAAGTACTAAAGATCGAAGATGTCTCTAGGTAAGCATCAGATCCTACGCTCGATGTGCTTGTGCTCGCTGGAGAGGGATGTTGTGATGGGGAACTTCTCTGTGGGCTGTTCTGTACAGGAATTTGCTGCGAGCTTGTCTCCTGATGCACCCTTCCAGCACCTGCAATATTCCTAGGTTCGTTTAACGGCGAATCATTGGGTCGATAAGTATTTGAGGATGGCAAGCTAGCCTCTCTTGGACGCTTCTTGTTCTGCGTAACCAACACCTCTGGGAGAGGGAGATCACCAGCATTAGCGAGCTCATATAAGATATCCCTAAAAATGATGAGATCATCTTCAGCGGATCAAATAAAACCCTGCACCATAATCGCCCAGCAGATAGGAATTTGACTTCTACTGTCTTCAATGCTTGCATACACTTGAAAACATCTTCCATATCTTTCTTTACCACTTCTTGGGAGAGGCCAAACCGTTTTCTCGACCAAAGATTCAAGAGAAGCAGCATGCACGAAGTAAAAATAGCCATCTAATAAAGCAAGGCAAGAGAATTATTCGGAACGCGTCTGGCATCTGTGAAATTACTAACATGAATCATACAAGAGATGTTAGTTCGACGGCGCTGGATATCGGCCAGATGACTGCACGACCGCGCAGCGTTTGCGCAAATGGCGAGAGACGGGAAAGAAAGAGGTGAGGGTTTGTTCGGTGCCGGAATGAAAGGACGGTGAATGATTATTTGGACGAGGTAGTAATTTGCATATAGTGTTACAGATTGGTTGAAGAAATCTTCATCTTCCCGATTAGGGTCCCAGCGAACTGCGTAAGGAAATCTGTCGACTACGTGATAATAAAGGAAGAAGAGTCCCACTCACGATGAGAAGGTATTTTATCTAACCATGAATTCATGGCAGAATCAAGTTCTGCTACAATGGCTTGTTCACAACCCAGTCCGTTAATGCCGTAGAGCGCTTTAGTTTTATTGATGGCATACTATTCTTTATTAAAATATAGCACGTTCAAGAAGAGATGGGAAACGCACAACTGTCCGCAGCGTTGCAGCAAAAACCCGACTCAGCTCTATGAACAGTATGAACGCAGCAATCTTCGATGGTTTGCCTTCGGGTTGTTTGAATTCCGCAGCCGGGTCATCAAGATCCCAATATTCATCATCGCAGTCGATGGGTAAACTGACATCAAAACTGGATAGTGGTGAGACAAAGAACGAGACAAATAGGAAGCATGCCTTACTCTTCTTCATGAATGGCCAAAGGTCGGCCCAACGCAGTACTGAATACCCTATCCAGAACCAAAAGCACCCTGAAGCCGCGTTGAGAAAGAATTAGACCCGGAGATAAGGAAAGTGCTTACCAGAATGCACGCTTCCACAATTCCTCTTGAGCTGTCGAACGTTTACCCTGTCGACGCCTATGAGCACCAACGTCCTGGGCTAAGCGGATTCCCACACCAATCAACGTCCAACACGTATTAGGGGTTGACCACGTTGTTAAAAACTGTGCAGAGAGCTGCGGATAGTCTCAGATAATGTTGCGGTAGGAATGAACAAGAACAAACAGCATAAGATTGAACATCGTATAATGTTGCCGAGGTCATCAACGGATTGTGCACTTTCACTGCTTGCTGAAACCATTTCCAGCCAGCTGAATGCCGAGATTGTTGACCGTCAACAAGGACTCTTGGGTCAGTGGAATATCGTGCGCCAATACCGCAGACCAGCAAATAAACAGAAGCGAACCCTGAATGGCTATGATGAAAATTCCGCTTAACCTCCTCGTCGAAAGTTGGGCGGTGAAGTAATGGAAGATGAAGATTGGCGTGGATAAAATAGTTATTTATGAGTTCCTCTGCAAGGTCAAGAGGTGGGAAATCAAATGGTTTCAGTGGTTCTCTCTGAATGCCCCACTGAGAATTTACATCAGAAAGATCAAATACATCCAAAGACGCGACGGACCTGTGGTGAGCCCCAGAATTCAGGACGAATATTTCGAAAGGAAATGAAAGGATGCCATTTGTTTGGACCGGTGTAATCCCTTTTGGCTTCCATAACCTCACGGATAAGCATAGCACCGCTTGACTTGCCAAAGAATGGGGACTCCCTTGCCTCTAAAGACATGGATTTGAAGCCGTCAGTGACATGGATGCCAACATCATAATCGTCCTCATTTGCAGCAGCTGTTATGAACTGGCCACGAATGGAAGAAGAGAGGGTGGCAAGGAGGGTTGGAGAGGTATCCTCCTTTCTGCCCGAGGCCATCGTACTGGGGTTTAAAGGTTCATGTTCCAGTACACGATCGTCTTTCTCGAGAGCGTCCAACAAGGATTTGTAGGCCGCTTCATCAGGACACAACTATGGCATTGAATCAACTCCAAAACGAAAGATGGACGAAGGACATAGCCAAGCTTACGCGCCGTAATAATTTGTCCATTTTTTCCACCCTATTCTCCAGTCCCTCGACATAGCTATGGAAGGATAAGAAAAATATTTAAGCTGACACATCAAGAATGGTACCCTTTTGATGGTCCTCGTTTCTGAATGTTAATACATTAGCAAAGATGGGTCATTATCAGGGGGACAATTTACCTTGGCCGTTTCAACATACGTACAATCGAGGTTATAGGCGGTACAATTAGAACATTTATAACCGGGCATCTGGACACCGTCACCTGTTATTCAAGGTAAGGTGACCATATCGACACATAAAATTTAATCCTAACATCGAACTTGATTTCACGGAGGTTAGAATAAAATAATATGGTAAATTTTGCTGACGCTCACTCTTTTTCCTTCTGCATATATCACATGCGCGCTGTATTCTGCGTTTCTTCGAGCCGTGAACCAAAGGGTTTTCGCCTTCGTTGTAATCCTCTTCGTTGGAAGACATTGTCGAGTCACTTCGAAAGAAATCAAAAGCTGATCTCCAAGTTATGATGTGTTTTGACCACGCGGCATCGAATGATGTCATGTTTTTCAACAGGAAGTACGCCATATTTTACCAGTATTCGTGGTCATTCTTGCTTACGCCATGATGCTACCTATCGCACTGTTCCGGAATTCTAGCTAATAGAATTTCCGCCTGTCCTGACCTCATTATTTTCGCTTGCCCGTGAAAAAAACTGTAAAAATTATATTCGAATTCCAGTGCCATGCACTGGCGTTCGGAAAGTTCATCGATAATCAACTGGTTGGATTAACATGCGGATTATCTTGATCGACGGATGCGCACAGAACCGGAGATAATCAACAAATCGGAGGGCATTCCGTTCCGAACCGAGAGTCAGGTGTTTTTTGCTAACCATTTATTATTGTCTTCAACCGCAGTAAGGTGTCCTCGACGACCTAGGAAATGTTAAGCACACAAGGAAAAGCCTTGTTACCAAAACAAAGTATGAAGTTATTTCAGTCTCTATGTGAACGCGGGCTTGTTGAACCTGAAATGGATAAAGGGGACAACTGCATGGCGACCTGAATGACAGAAGGCATTATCATCACATATGGTTGCAGTGAAGGAGTGTCATGGGATGAGCCCTGAAACGGAAAGTCGGCCCGGAAAATATCGTTTTATTTTCCCTTGCATGTGTGCCTTCCCTCACGCTGTTGCTACCACCGAATCGCCGCTCACATCCTCAACGCTGCTCTCTTCCCTGTAGCGCATAGCGAGCAGCTATCCTGAGACGTCCACTGCATAATCATATTCGTCGCTGCTATTAGGGCGTGGCCTCCATCAGCCTTGTTAAGGCAGGTCACTAACAAAGGCCCACCCAAAAACGAACCAACCGCTTTTTCTTTTTTCGTCGTTCTCGCTGCTGGCGGCAGCTACAATACCAGAGTCGTATCGAAT
This sequence comes from Inosperma sp. D86, assembly GCA_026262225.1. Taxonomy (NCBI): domain Eukaryota; kingdom Fungi; phylum Basidiomycota; class Agaricomycetes; order Agaricales; family Inocybaceae; genus Inosperma; species Inosperma sp. D86. The sequence continues at coordinate 5,050 of JAIUJM010000076.1, forward strand.
TATCGATTTTAATTCAGGATCGAATGGTTGTAGTTTTCTCTACTCCCATTCTTTCCATCGCCGCGGATGCCATTCGCGATCTTGAGGGTCACGATGCGCTGCCCAGTCTATGGACGAGTTTGTAGTTCAGTTTTTCTCTAAAACTAGCACGGCTCATGGTTTTTTGCGCTTTCAGTATTTACGAAATGCAAGGGGTCATTGCAAAATGGTCCACGGCTGGAAAATATAACCTGGCGACTGTGGCATCGTGAGTTCAGGTCAGTCGACCGCGAGAAGACAAAACCTCTTGAAAAGGAAAATACCGTGCTGGAGACGAACACGAGCCTCGAGAAGTCCGGATATTTCCCTCCAACACCTTCAGAGACCCTGGGTTTCTTCCAACCACCATCGGACATTGCAAAGCCTTCATTTTTGAACGCTCACACGAGTACATCGCAGGGTATGTTTCTCGCCTTATTTTCAATATGCTTTGGCACGCATTAGTTGAGGTTAAGCATGCTTTCCATGCTTGAAACTATCTTTGCTATGCCGTTCGGGACATGCGACCATCGCTTCTAACTAATTATGTCATTCCTTCTAGGTGCCACTGTTACTTCCGAGCCACATCACCCACCGTCTTATTCCCCTTCGCCACTCCTAAGTCCGTCAACTCAACAAGTACCCAGACCCTCAATCACTTTCCGGAATAGTCTTGTTACGGGAAACCCACGCAGCGTTGGCCAGATTATCTGTGACCTTCTTCCAGTGCCAACGGCGCCTCGTTCTCAAACCAAGACAAGCTATCCAGAATTATCAGAACGCCCCCTGATCAGCAGCTCAGAAATGTTACCCAGACCTTCCGCTGAGGACGCTTCTTTTACCAAATCCGATCGGTCTATCCATACGTCAACCATTCCAGCCTCATCGGTGGTCCGCCCAAGAAATCTTTCATTATCCCAACCATCTGTCACTGTTCTGCAAAATACTGTCTCATGTTTGCCAACTCCGGAGATAGAGAGAGATGAGCTAGGTCATCGGAGCGTTTGTTCCTTACCTTCGCAAACACCATCACTGGTTGCATCGGCGTCAAACATCCCCGAGTTGTCCTTGTCCATCGTGCCCGATTGCTCATCAAAGTTTTGCGAAGTAATTGCGCCTTCCCCTATACATAGTGTCGTAAATCTAGATACACTACCTTCGTTATCGGGTCAGTTCGCTGCTACCTCGGTCGACTCAGGTGCGATACATCAAGCGGTAGAAGCTACAGCTCTGCCTTCCCATCTGTTGCATTTGCCCCAGAGTTCTACCGCGGATGTTACCATCCGATCACCGCCAAAGGACTCTTTGATTGTGCCACGCACCGTAAACCAACTTCTCGTTGAAGCGCCGAGGTTGGTCGTTGTGGATCCCACTCCTAACCCAACCCCTCATCCAACACCACCAACGACGCCGCATCTTAGTGGTGGAGGAAGACCGCAGTGGTTATCTCCTCCCATTCGTGCATCTTCGAGGCCTCGAGTCCCAACCAAATCCGTTTCTGCGATGAAAGAGGCACCGCCTCTAAACTCAAATTTCAATTCCCTGATGCATGATCCGTCCCTTATTCACCCCAAAGGTGTGGAAGGTTTCCTAACACAGAATAACTCGAAAGGGGATGCTATAATCCCCCCTCATCTCTCTTCACTTGGTGTTCAACCCTTGCCCCAGCAAGCATTGATCCGGGGCAGGTATGAATCAGCAAGTGCTCGAGACGCACTTGATGGAAATTCTGTCTCCTCGATAACTAGCAGCGACTGTTCTCACGCCTCCACTATGACTTCGAACCTTTCGAGCACGGCCACGGGATCCACGACCTCGGCTTCCTCGAATGGCGATATGGATGATGAAGAAAAAGCGGACGAATTTGATGTGAAGCCTGGGCATTTCAACGTGCCTCGCTCGACAATAACATTGCTTGGTTCGCCCTCGACCATCAAATCTATATCAACCGATCATGCATGGAAAGGCGCAGAAAACGTTGATGACGACGAACATTTAATTGAGGGAGAAGTTGTCAATACAGGAGAGCATCTAGTCTTAACATTAAACCCTCAATCCTCCAGCAGCGCAAAGCATCTAAAACGAAATAGCGCCCCCCTTCCTTTGACATCTTCTGCGATTCTCACTCTATCCCCCACACATACCCCAGGAGTTCATCAATCTTCAGAGAATTTTATTCAACTTCTATCACCCAAATCTGCCATGACCTCCGATTCAACTAGTGATGCTGGTGAGGTAGTCGACAACAACACCAGGGAAGGGAAACATTCTACTTCAGGCAGCGACCGCAGCACCAGTCAGCCTCGCAGTGGGAAAGGTAGTGGTAAAGGATCTCCAAGTCGTAGTCGGGACCACACTGCTGCCGCAGATCTCAGTGGGCTCGGTACCCTAGGAGGGTATACCATTGCTGCCGCCTATCCACCTCCATCTATGATGGTGAGGAAACAGGTGGCCGTTGGTGCAGGCAAGGGAAAGGTCAAGGTTGCTATACGTGGCTTGAGTGGGAAGGCTAGGCCGACTAGGCGGCACAGTGCGGGTCCGGGTCTTGATATAGCAGGAAAGGCAAAGGAGAGGGAAGCTGAGACTGCAGGAACGAAGACCGAGAGAGTGAAAGCATCCCACTCAGGACAACAGGCAGAGGCTTGTGTTGAACAGCATCAACCACCTTCGATGCAGCAGGGACTTCCTCTCATCACGGAGGAGAAAGCACCCCAGGGTGCGACTACTGTACGCACAGATAATCTCAAAGGGAAATTATTGCCCGACATGCCCGTGTCTGAACACCATTTGAAGCGCCCAAGGTTCAACATCGGCTCTAATTCGGATGAAGGCAGCGGTTTGGGTTCTAAGAGTGCAGGTAGCGAATCAAGTGTGTCAGTTGGGCCGAGCATAGATCAACGGGTCAAGACGTTGATGGACAGCGAAGGAGTCCTAAGTGGGCGGATGGATGTCCAAGGTTTAGACAAACAATTGGAACGACAACGGATACTAGAGGGGGTTAGGGAGATTGGGCATCAATCGAACGAGCAAAACAGAAACCCACAAACTGGGCAGGGTCATTGTGCTTCTTTTGTCTGTTCGCCCGCGCGACAATCGGAGAAGCAAGATTATCGATCCAGAAAAAAACACACCCAGCAGGCGGCATCACGTAAAGGCTCGGCCCCCCGCACCCCTACGGACGACAACCCTAGCTCTGGATGGATGACACAGAAGGCGACGGGAAAATTAAAGGCCCTTGACCCTACTCCAACGACGCCGCCTGGGCCCCAGTCTTCGAAACAGACATCGAAGAGCAAGAGCAAGTCCACACCAAACCTTGGCGGCTTGGACCCTGTCTTGGCTGCCAAAGTTCGTGATTCGTTAGCCGACCCTCTATTACCAAAAGGGCGACCTGTTGTTGTCGCTACTGAGTCTGAGGACGAAACAGATACAGAAGATGGATCTTGGTCTAGTGAAGATATGAGTGATCAGGCCCAGGTAAATATTTTACTCGGTGCCCTAAAATTCTATCTGATTCAATTGGGTATGTAGACAAAGCAAGAGCAATTCAAACGCGAATCAGCTCTCCAACAGGAGAGAGAGAAACAAGAGGAAGAGCGCCAGCAACGTGAATTGCTTCTCCGCAAGATGTATGTGCAGCAGCAGCAACAGCATCGGCCTGCTGGTCTTCAACGGACTCACTCCAGTAATTACCCCGCTGCCGGCAATGCTCGAAATGGCAAAGCAGCTGCCCAACGTTCTCGCCAACAGCAACAACGTGAAGTTGCCCTTCATCATGCCAAGCTCGAACAAGCAGCTCGGGAAGCTCAGCGGCAGCGAGACATGATCAAAAAATTGCCGACAGAATCCCTCCAGGACTTGGCGAAGGCACGGGCGAATAGCGTTGGTCTATTGTCCCAGTTGCTAAAACCCAATCCGGAAATATTCCCCCCTAACCACCCTTACAGGCGTGGGGCCAGCTCTGGTGCAATTCAGTCGCTCGGTTTGACCCCGATGGTTCCAATGCAATCGACTACTTCGGAGCCCGGTCCTGTTGCACCCATCCCTGGTGCCCAGCCGGGTCACAAATCATCTGCGGCTGTACCAGACACGAATCCTCCCATTACAGAAGCGCATCCTAAGGGAACCGACTCAAAACCGCCGCTTGCGCCTCATCGCCACGGAAGCTCCAATGAATTGAGGAAACGGGTTTCATCACTATTAGGTCCATCACCACCAATTCGCGGCCTCCCTAAGCAGCCTACAAAAACCGCCATCGCTCTACCTATTTCTTCCCAGGTCCAAGTCGGAAGTATCACCGCGAAAGGCGCGCCTTCTGTTGCTGTCACCACCGAGGTGATGACCGACAACTTGCCTGCGACCGGTTACCGGTTGAAGGGCCGTCCGAAGGACCAAGAATTGGAGGAGGATAGTGGCAGTGAACCTGAAACAGGAAAAATACAGGTACCAAAAAGTGTTGCTGAGCAGAAGTTGAAGGCCCTAGTACAGAGAAGAGGCGTCAAACAGAATCAAATTGCTGCTCAGGACCAGGCTGGACCATCAAAACAAGCTCCTCAGGTCGATGATGAGCTGTCGGTATGGAGTCGTGTACCCCAGCCTCCAAATTTGCAGCACCAACGACGTTTCTCACATGGTCTCCAATTCACCCGGCTGTCGCGGCCGACTCCCACAGCACCCATTCCCCTCGGCCACCCGTACAATCTCCCCCATCCTGATCCTCCAACAAGTCCGCGTACCACCCGACGGCAAATGCTGTCAACGGAGCTCTCCGAAAGTTTGCGACGTAATCTCCTATGGGAGCGTCAAGTCAGCAAAAATAACGTCGCTGGGATGAAGAGGAGTTCGAGTGGTGTGGTGAGTCGCGATGGAAAGCAGCCGTTCATTGGCATGCCACGGGTAGTCCAGCTGCACGCCAAAGGGACTATTCCTCCTGACCAGCAGGATGACCCTACCAACCGTGTGCTTAGTGACGAAAATGAACGGGCAGAAATGAGGCGGCATGCAATGGCTCGCAATCGCAGTTGGGCTAATGACTTCCATTATTCTGGCTGGTAATGAACGTTTTCTCTTTTCTCTTGTATTCCTATTTATTTTTTTGGTGTTGAGCCGCACTTTCTCTCTTTGGTTTCAAACATTTCTAGCATTAACATCATCGCTCAGCTCCCCAATTTCAGCTTCCTGCATCCGTCGCTTTACATCTTGTCACTTCATCATCCATGTGCATGCATCATTTGCCTTGAAATTTTCTTTCTTCGGGAGGACTCCTCGAGGTTTTCGGACTGTCATTCATGTCCTCATTCATATCGTTTCTGCACTTTGCTGTCCATTTAACCTCTTTATCTTACATTGTAGCACCATTTTGTCCTTGTCTGTCTTCGACATATTACTCTTGCATTATGTTTGGGATCTTAATATCCCCCTTCATATACCTTGTCCACCATTTTGCTGATTCCCCTGCATCATAGTATATAATCCTAGCATTGCTGTTCATATGATTTACGACGACCTTAATACATTGGTCATGCTTCTTACGTCCTTTAGTTGTTCGCATTTATCCAGATGATCATTGCACTTATTAAGGTAAATTACTCGATTAGCCAAAGCCGAAAATGCACCTTTCCTTTTGATTTGTGTCTAGGGATTTTCTTGATGTCTTAATTTAAGAACTTCATATGTGGTCCTTCACGAGCAGGTGTTTGTTTGACTTGTACTTGTCTGCACGACAGTTTTAGATAAATGGTATTCCATGCGGTATGTAACCGTATGTTCGAAACACTGGCAGTTTTATACTGTTGCTATGAACGTATCCACCGTGACGGACACGAATACTAAGAGGAACGTGAGAGGGGTTTCCAAAAATATTTTGTTAAATATTACCAGTAGTTATTACAGTGGATAGCCGAAATAGCAAAATGAGTCTTCTCATAGAATTTGCTCATGATCATTTGTTGCCCCAGATGATTTCCCAGCTTTTCCCTGATATGGATATTTCGGTGATGTGTTGCCCAAATGCAGTGATGCCTTTTAGGAAGGAGGGGTAGGCATTCAATTATTCAAACACGGGTCATTAAAATTTTCGCATCCCCAATCACTTTAACAGAATTGACCATTCCCATGTAAATTTCAGGAGTAGGGATGTGTTTCGACGATGAACTGATCACGGTCATCAGTGCCACTTACTGTCAAACACAAGTCTATGAACCCGGACCTCTTTGAGATGCGACGCGACCTCAGATACTGTATTGCCTCGGCCATCGTATCCTATTTTGTCAAAATGAGAAAGAGGCGCCCGCAGTCTGATGCCAATATGTGACTGAATTCTGAATCTTCGTCGATATCTTACGTACCCCCACCATCGCGGTCATTGTTACTAATGACCTTCTTCTGTACATTTCAATGCTCCTTTTTCAATCATTAGCTAAGCTGTATTCACAAATGCGATCATTTGAATTGGCTGACCGTGCCCCACTTCCGTGTTGCATCAGTCCTTGATGAGAGCGCGCATCATCGCACATTTTTCATATAGAGTCTTTTGCGCAGGGTTGTCCGATGCCTACGGATCCAAACCGAGTATAGGCACTTTCAGTCCAGAACTGTAAGCACAATTCAATTTCTTCCAGGAAGTGACGGATCGACAGGCGCAGCGGTCCGAGAGCCTGTAAATGCAACTACTAAGTACTCGTACTAGTGCACGTATTTTTACTGAAACGGAGCCGAAAACCTTATGGCCACCAACGCCACACGGACCGCACCTAACAAGATGCACGAGGAGGTCAAGCCAGTATTAGTCGCTGTACGTCTGGGCGTGCAATTCAAAGTCGGATGCGCATCCGTCAGTGTCACTGCGAAACACTCGAGAACGTCAACCCATATGAGCGGTCGTAGCATGGGTGTTGGTGACAATATATATTTAAGGGTAATAATGATATCGACAGATGGAAAGCAATTTCGAATGCGTGGAATATTATTAATACTGACAAATGAACATCTGATTTCGTTAAAGAAGTTGACTGCGTTTCAGATTGAGGCGTTGACATACTAAAGAGATTGAAAAAAACAAATTCAGAGGCTATCAGCCACCCGTCACTAGAGTATCAGATAGCATAAACTCACAGAATAGGTATTATGAGATGTTGATGCTCTGACCAACGGCTTCCCGTCCGAGACACCAGAATCCCAATTCAAACCAAGCGGTTGCCCGTCAAACATCGATAACTGTCCAGTGACTTCACTGAAGCTTTGAACAAGTGGGTATTGGCTGAAGCTCTGAACGTTAGATGAAGGTCTATCATGACCATGGCTGTTGAACTGTCTGTATGAATAATTCGGACGAGGAATAGGGGTAACGGCGTCAGGAGCGAGGTGTGATGGGTTGGGAAAAGAAGGAAGATGTTGCGTAGATTCGTGGGAGTGGTAACCCTCATTGGATGGTGTAGATGCAGACGTCGAGCTGGGGGAATAATCCATTGCCAGAGGGGAAGCTCGGAAAGATGGAAGCTCCTCTGTGGTAACTGACGAGGACGATGACCAGGACGAAAATGTTTCTACTGGGTAGTGTGGCTTAACTTCGGCGTGATGGAAGGAGGGGGATGCAAAGGGCAACGAAACGTGTGTGGGTGTGGGGGACACGCTGGATGAAGATGAAATGCTTTCAGCCTTACGAACAAGTGGTTGTGGGAGAGGACAATCGGACGACCTCCGCCTTGCTCGTGCTGTCCGGGATGTGTCAGAGTTGAATCGTGTGATACTATTGTACCTAGAGACAAATAGATCTGTTGATAACGAGCTGTGACAGAAAACTTTGTAAAATACCTGTTCTTAGCGGATAATCCTGTTCTACCCGGAAAATACGTCTTCACAATTTTTGTCCAGACCTTTCCATGTTCAGCAACTGCTTGTAGGAGTCTCTCGTCCTAGGGTGGTTTGTTGAGGATAGTGACAAAGAAACATTAACTGGGACACATACAGCCTCTGGAGTCCAGGTCGTGCGATCTATGGCAGGGTTCAGCGTATCTGTCCATCTCTTTGCGCATTCTGTGTCAAAGATGTCAACTTCCGAGAGAGACAGGTGTATTGGCAGATGCCTCACGGTCGCTGTTCCTCGTTTGCACCACGGAAGCCACTAGTGACCACCTTCAACGACAGATTAGAAATATGGACTCGAGGGGTACCCCTATAAATACCTTGTGCCATATCGCTCAATACCCTTCACCAATTTCTCGTCCTCCTGGGGGGACCAGCCACCCTTAACAACATCAGAGGACATCTTCGCGAACCACCTCTTTCGACAGTCCTTATTAGTTCTATTAGGAACATGTTTTGCGATGGCATGCCACTTGGATGGATTAACATTGTCTGGGTCCTCTGCAGCACCAGTTATCCACCAATGCCGCAACAAAGAAGGGAGAAGCACAAACCCTTTTGAACTGCTTCACGCAGGAGTTGGTCCTCCTTGGCGGTCCAGGACCGGCGCTCTCTTGCAATTGTTTGAGACATGAGTAGGTGGTAAGACGTAATGAGGAAGTGTAGGGACGGAAACAGTGGGACGAGCCCATGATGCGGTTAATATCATGTTCTGGAAGTGGCAATCCAATCAGCAGGCCGAAAATAGGCAAGATTGATCGGCGGCCGTCCCCTAGGAAATCGGGATCACTTGTTTGATCTTGACGCTGGAGGGGATCGTCAAGATCTGACTGAGAAATGAGGCCCCACAAAACATGAGAACACGCTGAAATCAAAGGGCTCACTACTAGGTACCGATGGCAGTTAGCAATCTCTGCCTTTGCTACTAATCACCAAGACTTACTACGACACAGCAGTTTCATCTCTTGATTGCAAACCGTCGACTTGTCTCCTTTTCAACCTGCAGGAAGAGCTTCCGAATTCAATCGGGGCACTTTCGCATGTCTGAAGCCGACTTTATGTCATCGAAAGGTGCCCAAACCCCCTTGGCAGGAAGAACTGACAAATATGTATCGTAATTTGTCGCACATGCTGGAAAACCTGATGGATTTCTTCCCGTGGCCCTTGACAAGTCATGACCTGTCTCATCCTCAGCATCTGCTCAAACACTCTTTCAAACTTGGACGCAGATATTCATTTTCAGCCTCGTGTGGCGCAGCTGATAGCAATCGTTGTGCTGTTTTAATCTTACTCCCCTCCCGTCGTGCAAGGACAGAATCATCCGCTTACCTGAGCCATCACGTTCCTTGTTCGGCACCTCGACAGTGGCTGTCGCTCTGAACAGGGCTGGGAATTGAGATGGGGACGAATTTGTTGATAGAATTGCCTGAAACCAGTCCTTACTAGCTTGTACCCACGGGGTGCCTTATTTTCGCACCGAACTGCCGTAGCAAACAACCCTGATGACAACTTCTGTACATATATGTCTCTTATATATATCCAGAGAGTCATCCTTTAAGGAGCAAGAGATTGATCCCATTGAGACCCACAACACTGGAGCCAACTCAGGAGTGTTGTCTATGATTATCAGGATATGGTAAAGCAATCTCATCTTTACCTAACATTGCGCGTACGCCTGATTCCTAAATAAGCTCTTGACTCCAGCCGCCCATATCGTTCTTACCCAGGATGTGTTTCCGCGATCAAAATCTCAACACGGCCTTTTCGCATCGGAGTTTTCAAAAGTCCTTCTGCGCTCTTTCACCGCCAAACGTGAAGACGCATTTCTGGCCGGGCGCTGCGATCGGACAGCACCCTGATCGACACCCTATTGACTGGATAAGCGATGGTTGTCTTTTTCAGAACGTTTAACAAGACCCAACTTGGGCGACGAATATACAGCACAGAAATTTGTGTTATTTTAGGAGCAACCTGACATATTGTGGGTTATATCCATAAACCGCTCATTTGTAAGGTCTATTGCCTTGGTGAAGGACCCAGGCTCTCGTCCCACAAGGCGAAAACTTGCATCTACCATAATATTCGAACCTCATTAATGGATTTCGAAATTTCAGGCATGGCCGCTGTCTTGGGTAAAACTTGCCTATAGTTGACAGCTGACATATTGCCGTATTTTATACAGAGGACCTACGATTTGCAATACACATGCTCTGTGAATTCGCCTTGGTGTCGCAGTCGTAGTCTGATAGAAAGGCCTCACCTGGGCCGTTCCACTGGCCTAGTGTGACTTTTATAGGACAACAAAGGACTTCTGTTACCTGAAAAGTTGGTTCGTTCTTATCATTATGGACTCGAAAGCTGATATGTCGGTCATCGGTACAGGCTGACTAACTTTGGATTGAATAAACAGCTAATACGACAGCAGAATGGGAAAGCATGTGGTGTCAAACTCACAATGGAAGACTGGATCATGGGGAAAGGTCAGTGATACCGAATGTGGGATGACATCCGCAAGGCATTTGAATTCTGTCACTTGATTGGCAAGTCAATGAACTTAAGAAGATCCAGATTGGTTAATGTCTGGTATCTAACAGATTCTTTGAAGCAAGACTGATTTAAAGCTTGTCGTCCTACAGCATAATTTGGGTCTATTGTTTTTTCGAATCCAAATTCTGGAGGCCTGGTCTCATCCCAAAGCGCCTACGTTTTCTTCAAAGTGTACTAGTCACAGATTATTGGTAATTTGTAGTGCGTGCCTGTTATTCAAATAATTTGACATTGCAGCCATTTACAGCCAGCACTGGGCAGTGAAAATTTGACCAAAGCAAGCAAAGGATGTGTCATACAAATATCACCAGGCGTTGGGAACATTGTAGGTTACCTGATCTGGTCGTTATTCACGATGCATGGATTATTATTAAGAAATGATACCTTCAATGTTGCCTAAGGTCCTGAAGGGAGATCGGTCTTTACAGCAAGTCAATGTATCCCACTAGTGGTGCTAGTGTCGAGGGCCCTCACGACGTCAAAAAGAGATTGGCCTGCACCCGATCTTTGGCTCAGAAGTGGACAGTATTTTAAATGGTGGGTGTTTATGGTTCCACAATCGCAATCGCAAATTTTAGAACGGAGAAGACTAACCTACTGTTGGAGATGGCAACGCTCCTCACCTATGCTCGAGTACGGCTTTTCCCGCCGGAATTGTGAATCCCGGTGAGGCTTGTCTAATCTATCATGAACAATATTTTATCTGGACAGACTAAATATAATCTTTCTGCTCGAATAAAGTCCTAAACCTTCGACACACCTTCGAAATCTTTGTTCTACCAACCATCATGAAACGGGAGGCCTCATTGTGTGCGATTCTCTCGTAAATCATTCAGGATATGGATTGGATATGGAATGATCATTCTCTCTGACAGCAAGTATCAGGATAAATTGATATATGGCCGCTTAATTCGCATGCACTACACATCTCATGAAGAAGAGCCATGGTATGAGTTCCAACCATCCCTTTATGGACAGGAAACAAACGCCCAAAATGGAAATATGACTTCGGAACTCGGCCCGTCTGTATATCAAACGTCACAAGTTACATGTAACACGGGGTGACCTCATTTTCTTTCCGGAAGACTTCGGCTCGCGCATCCTAAGACGACCTAGCATATCTGTTGAAGATTTATATGGCAGAAATTCACGACCAGTTTGATACTGTTCTTATTCTCGATTTTGGATCTCAGGTACTTCTACCGTTGACCCGATTCTTGCATCAATTGAATTGATTATTGTAGTACAGCCATCTAATTACTAGAAGATGCAGGGAACATAACGTATATGCAGAATTAGTTCCATGCACAACAAAGTTAGAAGAGATAAGTTTCAATCCCAAGGGTCACTTTGTCATTCTTTAATTGTTGTATGTCCTAACCACAGTCATACAGGAATTATCTTATCTGGATCACCTTATTCTGTTTACGATGCAGGTTCACCACATGTTGATCCCTCTATATTCGATCTGGGTGTACCAATTCTTGGTATTTGTTACGGGCTCCAGGTTAGTTTGGCTGAACCCCATCGAAAGTCATTGTTAAGAGAACGCCTTTTATGATAGGAAATGGCATGGAATCTGGGAGGCGAAGTGTCAAAGTGCGATCATAGAGAATATGGTCCTGCAGATATCGTCATTGACAAATTTGGGAATGGTGCAGTGGACGCACTGTTTCAGGGCTTAGGAGGGGAAATGCGGGTAAGGGCATCCCTATGACAAGATGTCCCTCACTTACACCGTATTAAAGGTATGGATGTCCCACGGAGATCAGCTTTCAAAACCTCCACCTAACTTCCATGTCATTGGGCACACGCGATCTGCGCCATACGCTGCCTTGGCCCACAATTCCAAGTCCATCTACGGAATACAATTTCATCCAGAAGTTACACACACCCCGAACGGAAAGGCCCTCATTGGAAAGTTCATTCTAGATATTTGTGGATGTCGGCAAAGCTGGACTATGGTTCGAATTTAGTGCACGAATCCAAATACCTCGTATATTAATCTTCCCTTTCAGGAAGAGTTTATCGGGAAAGAAATAGCTCGCATCCGCGAAATCTGCGGACCTAAAGGGCGTGTCATAGGTGCAGTGAGCGGCGGGGTAGATAGTACTGTCGCCGCTAAACTTATGCATGAGGCTATTGGCGATAGGTATTGAATCACGCTTCCGACTTTATACGGTGGAGCTTACCTATGGTGTAGGTTCCATGCCATTATGGTGGACAACGGAGTTCTAAGACTGAATGAGGCGAAGCAAGTGCACGACATGCTGAACAAGGAGTTGGGTGTTAATCTAACCGTCGTTGATGCGTCCGACCTTTTCTTGTCTCGATTGGAAGGAATTGAGGATCCTGAACAGAAGAGAAAAATTATTGGGAACACCTTCATCAATGTATTCGAAGGTGAAGCCGCCAAAATCGAAGCCGCAGTTGAGGCAGAAGGAAAACTCGGCGGGGAGGCTAAGGGGCGTGTAGAGTGGCTTCTCCAGGGCACGTTATACCCAGATGTAATCGAAAGCATCAGCTTTAAAGGCCCTAGCGCGACCATCAAAACCCACCACAATGTCGGCGGCCTGCTCAAAGATATGAAATTGAAGTTAATCGAGCCTCTGCGCGAACTTTTCAAAGGTGACTGAACCGCTCATGTGGGCACCAATGAATGTCTTTGCTCAACTATATTTTACTCAAACACAGACGAGGTTAGGGCGCTAGGAAAATTGCTGTCTATCCCTTCGCATCTTGTGGGTCGCCACCCGTTCCCAGGCCCTGGACTTGCCATTCGTATACTTGGACCTGTAACTCGGGGCCAAGTCAAAATCCTGCAATTGGCTGATCACATATATATTGAGGAAATTCGTAAAGCTGGACTTTATAATCACATTGCCCAAGCATTTGCGGTTTTGCTTCCCGTTAAGGCCGTTGGCGTGATGGGCGATCAAAGAACGTATGAACAGGTGAGTGTGGCACTCGATGGGCGCTCGATGGGCAAAACGCCACTCAACTCTTACTTTCCTTACAAAGGTTATCGCCCTCCGCGCGGTACAGTCTGAAGATTTCATGACCGCTGATTGGTATGTATATCACCTTCCCATCTGGTATATTTTGATCAACATTTTGTTAGGTTTGCCTTCCCGACCGAAGTTCTGAGATCCATTTCGTCTCGAATCACTAATGAGGTTGCAGGGATCAATCGGGTAACCTACGATATCTCTTCGAAGCCTCCCGCTGTGAGTGTTGGTTGCTCTTTGCCTTGTCTACATTTTGATTCTTTCAGACGGTTGAGTGGCTATGACCACCTGTGATCCAGTATTATTCCTTTTTTGTTGTGGCAGTTCGTCTATATAGGCAGCAGTGAAACTGTAGGGGACTGTTTATACGTTGTATTGACCCAAGTTGGGGTGTGTGATTCAAAGTTGATACGTGATGCCAAATTCGTATCCAGGATCGATCTTATATGTTTATATTAAGAGTTGACGTGCAAGAAGATTTGAGAGATGCTGGTAAGCAATTGTATTTGTGTTCAACAACGGCTTACTTATCTCCGACTTGAGTGGCTTGATTGTGTCGGGACGTAAAGCTCTAAGGCAGGCAGGGGTGTAGTGTAACACCTTGCTCAACTTGATTGGTTATTTCGATGCGGGGATCAAAGATTTCCCTTGAACGGACGTAGTGGGAGGAAATTTGAAACGGTCAAGAAACCTCCAAAGTGAAGCTTCCTGGAACCTCACACAGGTACACGGAACTCATTTCTGTGCGGTCGATCGTCGCAAGGGGGTATGTATGATAACGGCACAATCCTGTTGCAATTATGTAAAATGCTCGCAGGATAGGCCGCTTTTACATAGTTTAGTGTCACTGTTAAGTCTAGCACTAAAATGATGATCTGCCAGGAGGCTGAAACCTGAGGCATGGCCTCACTTAGCTGACAACTCCTGCTACATGACACGTCATGACATGTATTACTACTTATAGACTGTGAACCAAAATGTTGGTCGAGAAAATTTGGATATCTGGCGGTTCTCTGGAGGTGATTCTTGTTTCCTTGAGTGTCGGACAGGTCTCAAAAAAAACAAAGAAATGAGACCAGTTGTTTGTCGTCCTGAAAGGTAAGGTGGCAGTGAAGCCCAAATTAGTCCAAACAGAGGCCATGATGGTGTCAATGTGTTTCAACAACGCCAACGTTCACTACATTTCTAGAGGCCTTTTACAATATGGGTTAGTGTCGACCACAATTTTGTACGCTATTCACTTATTATACCTTGGACTAGGTATTCCGAAGGTGTGTATTCAAAAGTTCTTGGTTATGCCCCCTTATACTCAGCATTTGGTTTAGTTTTTCCGTTACATTTCGTATGTCCTCCAGTCGAGATACTATCGCAAACTCTAACAGTTAGCTAGTGAGAGGTATCCTTTGACATCGCAACTGATCCAAGAGAATAAAATTCCGGAGTTCGGTAGGCTTCCCTCGAAAGAGTTCGTGTTCAGTTCTGACTCCGTCCAGACAATCTATACCTAGATTTCAACGGAATCATCCATAACTGTGAGATAGATTAGGTTTATTGTCTATTCTGAAGACCAAATTGTTGCAGGCTCTCATCCCAATGACGAAGATGCCCATTTTCGGCTTTCGGAGGAGCAGATTTTTACCTCCATCTTCACATATGTCGATCATCTGTTCGGGAAGATAAAACCCAAGAAGCTATTCTTCATGGCAGTAGATGGAGTTGCCCCACGTGCGAAGATGAATCAACAGCGAAGTAGGCGATTCCGAACCGCGAGAGAGGCGAGAGAAATTCGAGCTAGGGCTGAAGCTAACGGCGAGAAACTCCCAGACGAAAAGGCGTTCGACAGTAATTGTATCACTCCAGGTGTGTAGTAAAGGCATCTTAGCTTTCTAATTGATCATATCCCCTTTCTATTCAGGAACACCCTTTATGGCTCGTTTGTCTGAACAATTGCGGTACTTCATTAACAAGAAAATTACCGAGGACTCGAATTGGAGAGACATCAAGGTTATATTTTCTGGGCATGACGTACCTGGGGAAGGAGAGCACAAGATCATGGAATACATCCGTTTGTCACGCGCGCAACCTGATTACAACCCCAATGTTCGACATTGCCTATATGGACTCGACGCCGATCTGATTATGCTTGGGCTGCTTAGCCATGACCCACATTTTTGTTTATTGCGGGAAGAAGTCAAGTTCGGTCCTGCGAGAAGGAAGAACAACACAAGGTTGGTGTGCTCCTTGACGTCTTTATGCTACTTTTTGTTCACACTCAGAATAGTTTGGAAGCCATCAATTTTTACCTTTTGCACCTTTCGCTCATGCGGGAATACCTCAACTTGGAATTTCATGACATAGAATCTATTCTCCCATTTGGATATAATCTGGAGCGTGTCATCGACGACTTTATTTTATTGGCAGTCTTCGTAGGCAACGACTTCTTGCCGCATCTACCGGACCTGCATATTCACAAAAATGGGCTGGAGAGACTATTTGAGGTCTACAAGAGGGTTTTGCCGAGCATGGGTATGTCCGTCACAGCTCGACACAGTTCAGCAGGTTTATTATATAACTCGCAGACGGATATATCAACGAGAGTGGCGTGATTAACACAAGACGTCTGCAGCTAGTCATCAATGAGATGGCGGAATGGGAACAAGAAGTATTCGAAAAAGAAACCTCTGACATGAACTGGTTCAGAGGGAAGCAAGCAAAAAGCGTCAAAGAGATGCAACAGAAAAAGAAGCAACCTGGGCTGGGTAACATCCTTTCTCTTCTTTTGAAGCAGCCCGACTCACTTTATCCCTCTATCAGTCATGACAAAATATCAAAGGGAGATATTTGACAAATTGAAGTCATTTGTGTTGGAGAACAGAGATGCATCTACCGCTTCACATTGCCAATCTGCAAAGTTATCCTTGCCGAATGTTTTTCCGGCAAGGGACAGAGCATTTATTGCCAAGTTATCCGAAGATCTGCACCTAACTGTCACCTGGGACGAATACGATGACCAAGACCAGAATCTTGTCACCTGGCGATTCCCGAAAGCCCTGAGCGACCGGGATGACGGTGAAAATGGCGAGATAGAGGATGAAGACGAAAACGACAGTGCGTGGGAGGATGCTGAGGATGCTGAGGATGATGTTGAAGCAAGGGTGGCAGTTGATCGTGTGTTGAAGAAATACGAAAAAGCTCCCGTCGCTGATGCCGAAGGTTCGTTCGACGAACGTCATGAGAGGACAATCAAAGAGAAGATGAATGAATGGAAGGGCGATTACTATCGCGTGCGCAGTCATTTGTGACATTTTGCGTGATGGCACTGATCCAATTGCTTCGTCAACAGGATAAATTAGAGATATCGTACAATAACTCAAAGGCCATGGGTGACTTGATATATCGTTATGTTGAAGGTTTGCAGTGGGTGATGCACTATTATTACAGTGGAGTAGCGTCCTGGGGATGGTTCTACAACTACCACTACGCTCCTCGAATATCTGGTACATTCTATTACTCGTGAACATGACCCAGTTCTGATTTTGTGTTTAGATCTCAAAGGGGTCGATCAAATGTCTTTCTCTTTCGATCTGGGAAAGCCATTCAAGCCTTTCGAACAGCTGATGGGGGTCTTACCTGTGGCCAGCATGGAGCATATCCCTCTCGCTTATCAAGTAAAGTTAACATCTTCCTGTCTTCCCTGATGCTGATCTCCGAGTACCAGGATTTGATGTACGATGTAAATTCACCAATTCTAGACTTCTATCCGCTTGAATTCGAACAAGATCTAAACGGCAAGAAACAAGATTGGGAGGCCGTTGTAAAGATCCCCTTCATTGATGAGAAAAGGCTATTAGAGGCGATGGCTGGTATGTCGTCCTGTCCTCGTGGTTATACCATTTTTATCTGGTTGTGTAGGTCGGGAACATCGCCTCTCAAAAGAAGAGAAGGAAAGAAATGCTCGAGGAACATCACTGAAATTCCGGTACAATCCAGATGAAGTAACATACTATCCCTCATCCCTTCCTGGATTTTTCCCTCCACTTTACCGATGTGCTTGTGTCATGGAGCCCTTTGATTTACCAACTCTAGATGGTCTGCATCTAATTCCCGGCCTCTGTGACGGTGTTGCGGAGGCTTTACCTGGTTTCCCGTCACTCAAGACTCTTCCACATACCACGACCCTTGGTTATCATGGGGTCAACGTGCATGGTTCAGAAAGTAGAAATCAGTCAATGGTTGTCCATATTCAGAATCCCTACGAAGATGAGAAGGTGGAAGACATCGCAAAGAAGATGATTGGGGAGCGCATTTTCATGGGCTGGCCCTTTTTACAAGAAGGGCAAGTCGTTGCGTTGTCGGATTCCTTATTCAAATACGAGAAAATAGTTGTTACGCCCGGGAGGCCAGCAAGGGTCGTATCGAACCCCCATGCACCTCATGGACTTAGCCATTGGAACATGAAGGCTGAACGAATCGAGACGTACTATTCAAAGAGGTGCGGTGTCATTACTGGCACGATTGACGTCTTGCTCCATATCCGTCCTTTGAAAGGTATTACCTTTTTGGGTTGTCGGTTTGCCATAGGCTAATTTTCGATTTTTTCAATCAGGACTCAAGAGGTTGGAGTCTGGGGCCTTTGTCAAAGATTATGAAGGGCCTGATCAAGAGCTTGAACAAGCTGTTCAAATGTGTTTGTTGGAAGTTGTATGTGAAGATCCCCGATTCATGGAACGACCGGCACCACCACTTTCGGAAGAGTTTCCTGACGGAACAAGGGTGTTTTTCCTCGGCGAGCATGCATATGGAGTTGCAGCTCAAGTTGAAGGAACAACAGAGTCGACTTTATCTGTCATCCTCGCTGTGCGTTGTTGACTAGCCTTGTTTTATCCCTATTGACGCTCGTGGCAGTTTTATCCAGAAGAGAAGGCTGAGGTCGACCAGTTCAAATCACTTGTTAACAACCGCAAGTCTGGTCGTTACTATCCCTCATACAAGGCCGCGGATTTGCTTCATATCTCTGGTCGTGCACTGGGAAAGATTACATCAAGCTTCATGATCATCACCTCTGATGGCCAGAAGAATAATGTTGGGCTGAGCCTTAAATTTGAAGCGAAGTCTATGAAGGTCATCGATTACTCCAAAAAGGATGGTCGGACTTGGGAATACAGTCAAAAGGCCCTTGACTTGATCAGTGAATATAAGGTTTGAATACTCTTATCCTTCCTGTAATCTTCCTAACGATCGTTCATTCATATATATAGAAGGAATTTCCAGAACTTTTCCGCATAGTCGAGAGGAGTGGTGATGGTAGGCCCCATGTATCTATTAGCGCCTCCTTTACCTCACCTGTGTCACAGAGATGATCAAGGCAGCGGAAGCTTTTCCAGTGCCTGATCCAGATGGAAGGGTGAAAGCGATTAGACACTGGCTAAAATCAAAAGGCGTACGCGACTTTGAGCCTGTATCGCTCTTTTGTGACCAGTTAGCCCAGGTTTGTTGCCTTTTTTATGGACTTCTTCATCCTGACATGGATCCGTAGGTCACTGTGATGGAGATCGAAGAGCTGGCTGATACATTCACCAAGAATAAATCAGCGTCGCAGATAAAGAAGGCAATCGTGAAGGGTATTCCAAGGCAAGCGGTTCTGAAGCCAGCACACGCCATCTATCGCCTTCAAAACCAACATTTTGCTCTCGGCGACCGTGTTACCATGATTCAAGACTCGGGAGGTGTCCCATTGTCGGTAAAGGGTGTCGTGATTGGACTTAACTCGAAATCGATGGATGTAGTATGGGATGTTCCATTCATGGCTGGTGGGACCTTAGGTGACAGGTACATTTTTCCGTCCATTCTCGTTGTGAAATTGATTGCTCGTTATTAAATTGTTGTTCAATAGATGTTCCCTATATCGAGGATCTACGGTGGAGTTCAACACCTGTCTGAATCTCACAAATCCTCAGTTTGTAACACCTACCAATCCGAAATTACCGCCCCCAGCTCGCAATACTGTCCCATTCCATCCTCGATCTGGTCCATACCCAGAGATCCAACCACCACCTGGACAACAAGGGGCATCTGGATTCCGTCCAGCACCCAAACCGAGGTGAAAATCTAGTCTCTTTCGTATTGAGAGTTTTACTCACTCGTTGTTTCGTAGCCAACAACCTCAAGTACATATAATGACTAACCCCAACAGGGGCCGAGGCTATGTTAATGGCCCTAGCGTTCCCACGCATTTACATGGTGAACAACCCTCTGACCTACAACCAACGGTTGTCAAAAATTCTCGATCAGAAGCAGCTCAGAGTTCGAATTCAAAATCCCTCTGGAATGGGACTGCCAATGGTGTCCATTCCGCACATGGCTCACCATCTGCGCGGCCTCCCACGCGAGGTGTTCGTGGATTTAGTCCACCATCATTCCGGGGCAATCGAGGTTCTGCCAGCCGTGGTCGCGGATCGCCGAGTCCTAGAGGGTTCAGGGGTCGTGGCAGAGGATCGTTTGCTCCACCTCAGCCTTCTTGAAGAGGGTTGTCGTAGTTTATCTTCTTGATTTGCATTGAGCTGGCCACAGAAGTGGAGACGCGATTGCTGAGCTGGTGTTGCGTTCAAGACATATATCCTTTAGGACATAGCATGTACGTTAGTTAATACTAGTGTAAGTAACAAATGGATGTTGTACCTCTAATTTGTATAGAACATTCTGTCAATCTTTACTGAATTCATCATTTCATGTTATCTCTCCTTTTACTGAAACTTTACTCGGCTCGTCAAAAATCCCGATGTTCAATACATACTTTTTAGACACTAATGACTGTTCTTTTCGAAACCATTATGCTTACATACGGGCTCGATCACAAACTGGATATAACTGCGATCTTGCGCTGTTCTTTCGTTCCCTGACAAATGTCTGCCCAACCTCCCTCTGGTCCTGCCCCTAACACATCTTCCCCTATTCCTGCTCAGGAAGCCAAGGAAGCAAATGTGCCTACAGCTACTCATGCGCTCCCTGTATCCAGCGCTGAGTCCCAAACAAATTCTGTACCTGCTGGACCTAGTGGTCCTTCGCGCTTACTTATACCAGACACCACTGTCGCGACTCCCACCCGCCCGCCTCATATGGAACTTACGAGGCCTCCACGGACTCCCCCAGGTCCTGACAATCTCTTCAAATACCCGGAAGAGAGCCAGGCGAACCCTCAAGGGCTTCATTACGATGCCCAATCAAGGGTCCCACATAAAGGCGGGTTGAGCGCTGAGCAAGGGAGTTATTTACCTCAGAATGGCGACTCGCATCCTTTACCTCCCCCTCCCCAGCCCGCACGCGTAAGTGACCGTCCACCAGTCGGAAGGCCATGGACGGGTGGATCAAAGACCTCAAATCGCAGGTCGGCTATGGACTGGATTGTCCCCGTTTCAGAAGAAGATGAAATAGAAGTTTTGGTGAAGGTGAGGTTACGCCCAATCCGTCTGGATGTAATTGACTTCATCGATTATCAGCCTCACCACGCCTATGCTCTCACATACGAGGAGCGGCTTGAACCAACCATCAAAGCTGCGAAAGCAGAACTAAAGAAGTGTGAAGACAAAGCAAGGACGACAGGATGGGCCTTGAATGTGGCTATTGGACTTCAGGTCGTGCTCGGTTCCCTTACAACAGGTCTTTCAGCTGTCGCGACGTCAGGGCGATCTGTAAGGCACCCTTTGATTATCATTTAAGTAATCTATACTGATCATGTACCATCTTCTCAGGCTGCAGTTTCGACAACTATTCTCGGTACGTGTTTCCGCCTTGCTAATTTCAATATTTACGCAAATTCCAGGTGGTCTCTCGACTGTTGTGGCCTCTTACCTTGCTCGTACAAGGGGTTCCAATGAACCTCAGCTCTCCATTACTCGATCAAAAGATCTTCAAAAATTCATTCGCGAATGTTCCTGTTTTGTAATGGACCATGGCTTTATCACAGGAACGGAGCATGATAAGGAGCTCGAAGGATATAGGAAGAAGTTTGAAGAGTTGTTAGGTAATGGCGATGGGTGAGGCTGACTCAAGTTTGACAACTTTTCGGTTCCTCACCGTAATCTTCCTTCTTCCTTTTTTAGGCAACGGAAATTGTCTTCACCGGCGTAAAAGGATTGACACGCCTGGGACCGTGATTGACGTTGGCGCAAAACCCATTTCACTTTAACCAGACGTCCCTTTGTTACGATTTTCGTCCTCTACCCGAGAGACCCTCAAATGCAAATTTCTTAGCCAATAATTTGTTCAGTTCGTTTGTTGTTCCCATCGTGTTCGATAATTGTCTGTTACTAGATATTTATGTATTATGCGCTTATGACATAACCTCACCAGATATATGGAATTTATTGATCACGGTCGCTTATTATAGCAAATGGAGCAGTCCTTATCCTTTGTTCTCTTCCCCATCAGTAATGCTCTACCTATGGTGCCTTTATGTCCAGTCGGACCCAAGAGACGTATGTACATTGTTTCTTGGAACGGTAATGCAAATTTCAAATTTGACATCTTGACGTTGGACATGACTCCGACATTGTACACTACGCAGAAGAACACGGTTCAATTCTGTTAATCAAGGTACAGGAAGATAACCTTCACAACGTGACTTTCGTCTGAAATTCATGCTCTTTCTGCCCGAAGTCGACTGCAACACATCCACCGCCATTCTATTGATAAACGATTCCCTAACTCAGCGAGATGGAGTGCACTCGCAAGAAATGTCGACAACATAGTGGCTGATGCTACCTCCATAACCAAGTACTCTTCTACTTTGTGATTTCATCTCTGCAGAACGATAGCATACCAGACTCCATTATTAGACGAAGTTGTGCTGCCAATCGAGCAAAAACTTGCCAAAATTCTGCAACCCAATTAATCCCTGCTGAATACTGCTAGTAGGTTCACTTTTTAGCCACGGCCCCATTTTCTGATTGGCATGGTCTCTTGTCCCGGACGCAGCTAGGCTCTTCCTTCATTAGAGAAGGCTTCCCTAACATAACAGGGCAACCATCGTTCTGTCATGCGGTCCTTCATTATCTTGAATACGATGAATACGACTTACTAATCTTTGCCTCATTCCTCCAATCAATCAAAGGGGGAAACGTCTGACCATGGTTCTTACATCGGAAATTGGGCATGCATTGGCATTGGACATTGTTCTTAAGCTCGCATTCGACCTCGAACAGTAGTCGGCCCTCAGTACAGATGAAGCTTTTGCCGTTTGAGGTAAGAGTTCATTTCGTGATCGGAGTTCCTTCTTTAACTCCGGTGCTTGTGCTCTTGTGATGCCTCAACACTATTTATGACCGGTGTTCCACTAAATTTGCATAGATTTGCACAGCAATGTGTTTTCTTCATTGAGAATGGGTTTGCCTTGCGTTTGACACGAGTGATTCCCCAAAGTAGCAAATTCACTACGTGACTTATGTCAATGCCGGACTCTTGAATGATCATGCGACCACAAGGCTCTGCAGAGACATCCATATCCTGATACGACTTGGGAGGTCCGATCATTGACTTTGGCCTTTTTGAACAGTGTGATGATCAAGGGACCAATTTACTGCACACAACTTGGCAGGCGAGCGTTTTCGAAAATTGTAATTCTGATTATGACAGAGAACGAATTCAGGTGCACGTCCACCTACCTTCTGGTGACACTGAGTAGTGGCATTAACCATTTGACCTCAAAGATCCTTCATGAACTTTGAACATAATCTAGAGCTTTATTAACTGATCCGCAACCGATCCGAGGACTTGTGACTTTGTTATCTGATAGTTATCTCGTGGAGATCACCGAATGCGAACACGTTCAATGTTGAACGTTGAACGTTGAAACATGACTCCATCCTCCTTCACAGTTCATCCTGCGTGCTTAAATAAAGATCGCGTCTGTTGCTCTCTATTTCACTAAGCGTCTCTCTCTATGGACACTCGGATCATCGTCCTGCTGACTATTGGTACTAGTGATTTTACTTGAAACAAGGTGTTCAGGCCCAGGCTAATATGCACGGGGTATATTCGTGACTTTATTTCATCTCCATTGTCGTAGATTGCTCAAACAATGCTCTATCGTCAAGCAAAATCTTCGGCATAATTATTTTTTTTTGCAATATCAAATTCCCTTGTCCTTTGTTCGAGACGTTGATCAATGCGTGCGTGGTTTACTAAAAGTGGTATCCTATTTCTCAATTTGGTCTTCCAAACCCCAAACCCTTGTCTTCATTCGACGTAGAGGTCAAGAAAAAAATTTGCTTGCCTGAATATGGCAAGTCTGCTAGGTCGTCTGCCACAATGCGGAAAAAATCAGCCACTCGTGCAGTCGATATAAACCCAACCTCGTTTGTGTTCCAAATCTCCCCCATCATATCCTTCGTACAAAATGTGCTGCATCGACTAGTACGTATGCTCTCCCGATGCCGCTCACTAACGCCACTAAATCCCCATGTCTCTTAGTTATGGCGACTATTATCGTGGATGTGGCGTAAGTTATTTCTCTCAGCTTGCTCGTGGCGTCAGATATTGATTGGTCCATTATCACTAGCACTTTCACGCCCAATATACGACAGGCAAGGGAAGAGATTGCTTAAGTGAACTTTGCAAAAATAGCGATTATCATAAACATAAGGCCACTAATTGTGGTTGCAAGGCGGTAAGAACCCGTTCTGTTTCTTGCGGTGCCGGATTTGAATTTTCTGACTTGTATTTCCAGTATGAAACGAATGAAAATCACACTGTGAATCTGTTTTTGAAGCCTTACCCGGGAGGAGTAAACCCCATTACGGCGCAGTCTGAACCTCCGTGTCAACCTCAAGAACGAAAGCGATAGGAAGCTGTGGCTTGTAAGGTCGCAACTTCGTTACAGGAGTGGGATCCGTGAAGCTGGAGAATTCATTCCGAAACAGCCGCTCTATGTAATCGTAATTGGTGTAACATGCTATTAGCACAGTTCCGTTGTAAGACATAACTTTCTACTTCCACTAATTATAGTTCATAATACTCGTTGTATCAAAAACCGGATAATTAAATGTAAGACTCGGGTCCACGCATCGCTGGTTTCTTACTTTACGTTCACATGCTGTCAGATTGTTTGGTGGACGGGCAGACCGATGAACTCAAGTAATTGACATTAGGATTTATTATCTATCTCATAAATCAAGCACTGGCACTGGTTCTCCTTAATTACTCATTTGGCTTGCCATGACATTTCCACACTGACCATCTTCTTATTATAGAGCAACTGTCGTCGTATTTTGAGTTTCATGTCAAAGTGGACATGTTGGACGTGGCTGTTGAGATGTACCCTCCCCTTCCCTGCAACCCTTGGTCTCAAAGATGATAAATTGGGTCATCCTGACCTCAATTCCGACAAGTGACGTGTTGTAAGTTATTGATCATCTCATATTCTTCCGATGAGGCGCAACAAGGAGTTGTCTCAAAGAGGTCACCACTATTTATGGGTATATACGACAAATTAAAGTTGTCAAGTCAGTGGGGAAATTCTTACGACACATTTACCTCCTATTCTCCTCATAGATGATACAGGCCATTGAACACAGGACTCCGTGGTTTCTGCTTTAAATTTTTGAGCTTTAATTTTCTACAGGATTCTAACTTTATGTCGGATTCGTTCAAGTTCGTGATGCAAATCCAGTACTTGATGTTGAAGCTTGAAGGGGCCAAGACGATGGTCCTCAGGAATTTACGTCTGATAATCTGTTCAAACTTTTCAACTCCTAGGGCATTGTGATTTGTCCCTGGAGGTTATGAGTTCTGAAAGAGGAAAATGGGTGAACAAGATCATGATCTTGATCATGACGTTCTCCAAGTTCCACGTGCCAATTTCCACTCAAACTTTCACCTATTCGAATTGTAATTGCTTTGGGTGAAGCCCTTGAGGTATCGCATAGTAAGGTATGCGTGGTGCCAAGAGTTCTTATGATAACTGATCTGCATATCAATTTTGGACTGACTACTATTCTCATACGACAGCCCAGGCCCGTTCTATGGACCAGATTCAGGTAATGGACTGTTTTCCGAAGGATAGCTGACTGAGATGTCCGACAGAAGTGATTTGGAAAGAACGTGCCAGAGGCAGGCACGAGGCCGAGCTTAACGTTGTTTTGATATGTCAACAGGACACCACTTAAAAAGAAAACACAGACCTCCAATTTTCTTGTCTTCGTCCTCAACGCCGCCAGGGATGAGTCGCAACAGCGACTTTTCTTATTTTTCACCCGCAGCGCCGCACACAGCTTCCACATCCTCGTCACCACCGTCCGCAACACAGAATTTGGAGATAACGCAACCGATAATAACAAGTTCCGTCTTGTCCTCGTCCCGGACAAATGCCTTTTCTTATTCGCAGCACAACCAACATGTACAAAACCTCCATCAGCTGCAGCACCAACAACAGCTACAACAACAACAAAGACTCGGACATTATCCTCTCCACACCTATCCACCACCACACGAGTCGGAAGAGCTGCGCCAATTCGCACAACACATTCCTGCGCCGCCGCAGCTAAACATGCCGGCAAAAATGTTGGCTAAGCACGGCTCTACCACGCTGTCGTTGTCCTCGTCTTCCTCCGTATCGCCAAATGGCTCTCCTGATCCCTACCCATCTTCCTCATCTACACCCGCATTAAGGACCCCTGCTTTCAATTCGGCCCCTCAATGTCCCGATATGGTCTGCAGTACAGACGTTAACTCATATCTGTTGACCGTAACAGGTCTGCCGGCTTCGATTACGTCGGATATGGTGACGATCTCCGTAAACAAAGGAGACCGCCTACGTGTAAATGCTCAGGCATGGGGAGGTGAGAATGCTGGTAAGTGTTTCCCAATCACAGTTTCGTTTTCTACGAAAATCATTAACTCGTGCCTTTGCCTGTCCTTGCCTCCTCACCAATCCCACGCCACATCTGCCCTTGACCTTATCTCACGCCACTCTGTTTCACCTTCCGCGCTCTAAGCCAATTTCGACTGGCAAATTTCCTTCCCACCTCGGGACGTTGACCTATCGCGTGTGCAGGCCAAGTTCGATAGAGGCTACCTCGCCATTCGCGTGCCAAGATATTACAGAGCCGACCAATAATATATTTGGTAAAGAGTTTATATGAAGCAGGTTCTGCACACCGCATGCTACTCGTTTGCGTTCTACTAGACTAGATTCACAAGCGGAGCAACGTCAACAGCGACCACGATGTTCATATATCAGAAACCCATGGCTATTTCGATTTTCCGGGGGGCATTACTCCACTCCGCCATCCTCCCGGTCTATCACGCGGTTTCCCCAATTTGAACCCTCAGACTCACTATCATGACGCGCTGATATCTTTCTCCACCTCTTATTCGCGTCATAGGACTCTGGAGGCAACGCATAGAGTCAAGGATGTTATGATATGGTATAGTTCATGATTGTTTGTATCTTATTTCTCTAGGGACCATGTCAAGTTATACTTAATCCTCAATACTGGTACCTTTATTCAACCATCCACCCACGGAAATCCCAGCATCGAGCGCATATCTGTATATACAATACCCACCAAGAACTCACTTGAGTAGAATTAAAGTTACCTAGCCCTCCGCCTTCCTTTCTTCGATTGCTCCGGCTTTCCCGGAGACCCATCCCAACCGAACTGCACCTTGTGATTTGTTTTTGCTCTGGAATCGTTTACGTCGCGTCATCTCACTGTCATCACTTCAGGAAACAATCGTCATTCCACTGCAATCGCAAGGTCTGGACTTGCGCGTCTATACCAGAATCAGCTATCTATACCTCCATTCAGGTTCAATTTACATCATCATACTGTGCATACATTCCCCATAATGCTTAACTCTTGAGTATTAGATGTGTCATGATTGAAAGGGAATTGGTGTCTTTCTAACCAGGTTTACTCTCCCTTTTAGATTTTTAGTTCAAATTAGATTTGCGATGCTGATTAGTTCGAAGGTCATTTTATAAGGTAGGGGACATCCATATCACACCAACGTCACGTGATATTCCCAATTGGTCGAAGGGCTTGAAAACGTAGCCTCCAGAGTCCTGTAATGTAGATACCACAAAACTGGCTTGGTCATTTCATGT